>DWNH01001943.1:0-10534 GCA_018249895.1 Tiana niger | reverse complement strand
AAGCGACGAAATAACAAAAGCAAACACATAAAAAATCAGTTTAATTTAAATTTTTGAACACACACTACAATCGTGGGAGACTTGAAAAGCCTAACATGCTGCCCCAAAGTTGATATTTGGAGAATACATGTCCAGTTGACGAATTATGGTATTTTCCTATTGTCAGGAGAGGTCTGGCAATCCCGAAAAATACATGTGAGTTAAGCCTTTCGATGGTTATAAAAATGGGTAACGACATTCACGACTTTTTTATGGATAGAATAAAATACTCTGTCTGTGACGAAACGGAAATTGCAATTATTTTAAGGCTCCGAAACAGCTGAACGGATTTTGATGAAATCTTAGGCATTGTAGAAGGTATTCCAACTTACTGTATTATATTCCTACATAATTGAATAAAGTTAATTATCTTTATGTAAATGACATTTACTGTTTGAAAATATCTGTCCTATTTACTTTATGCGGACAAAGCTGCGTTCACCTTTTATATCGAAAACACAATATTTAACTGCTTTGCGGTACAAATGGGCGTGGCGATGGTACTTCCCAGATTGGACAAAATTTTAACATCAAGATAAGTTAACATATACTAAGTTTATAATACTAAGTGTAAGTACTTCCGTATTGTCGTACAGAAAAATTGTATATAATATAATTTGTAAGTATTAATAATTATTATAAACAATTGTATCACAGTTCCTTCGTAGAACCGACCGAACTAGGAAACATTGATCATTCAAAACACTCAATGATTTGCATTAAATTGCATAACTAAGTCAATGACCTTCGTTATACGTAAATGCAATTACAATACAAGTTATCACTCATACCTAACGAGGAAAATGTAATTTAAAAAGTTGCATTTTCATGCCGCCTCTGTATCAGGGATAAGTCATGGGGTGACTAACGAATGACAATTTCATATCTGATGTTATTCTGTTTTTTCACACGGTCATCTGATCTCACGCTAGGCAATTAGGCCTGTGCTATGGTACCCAGACAACTGATAAACATACATAAATATTTTTGAAGTTATACTTCCTTTGGCACGTTAGAATAAAATTATGAGAGTAAATTTTTACGATGCGCTCGCACACCGTCACGAAAAACCGATACCCTGAAGTTAGCTATAGTCAACATTTTAGTTATTTAACTAGATAATGCGTTATAATAAAACTTTCAATGTATTAAATACCTAATTCTATTGTTAGTGTCGTTTTTTATACAAACGTAGAATAAGGCGAAAGATAAACATTTTTAAAAAGATTTTTATCTTGTTACGCCAAAGAAGTATAACTTCTAGGCGTGTACATAAGTACACACACTTTTTTTTATTCCATTGAACGTTTAACTAGGGAGGCGCTTGTCAATTTGCGTAAGTCGGTACTGTCAACAATACCGCGATCGACTTTGCAAAGGCAGTCCCGAAGGACATTTATAGCTATGCCTGACATACTGTATATTTTTTTTATGTAAAAGGACACAAATAGGCATACGGGCCACCTGATGCTAAGTGGTCACTGTCGCCTATGAACATTTGCAAGAGGGGTTACCCTTGCGTTGCCACCCTTAATATTCATAGATAGTTACTTTCAATTACTTAAAAACCAACCGTCCACTTCAGACATCGTACCTGCAATGGACAGTGATGGGCCCGTCCTGTCCAAACTGTTCCTTAGTCTTGTGCACCTGCCCGAGGAAGTCGATGAAGCCCTCCCCGCTCTTGGGCACCCCCTGCTCGGGCCAGTCGGTGAACTGGAACTGACGGACCGTCCTGGACGCACCGTCGCGGGCATCTGTTACCTATGAGAAGAGTTTATGGTTTAGTTATCGTAGCTCATTATAGCTTTACTGCTAACGCGCGCATTACGGAGGTACCGCTGCCACGCCCATTTCTACCGTGTAGCAGCATTATTACTTATATATTTTATATACTTAGTTACTTATAAGTAGCATCTGCTATTTTCTATATCTGCATCTGTTATTTTTTTATTGTTTTATATTATTACGAATTGTATATGTTAAGGAATAAAAGCCTTTTTACCTTTTCTAGTTCATTTTAAATTCCTACGCGGAAGGTGGGAATAATAAATAAAATAAATAATAAGCTTACGACGTGCCAAATTAAAAAGTTATAAGAGCTTACATTAAGAATGCTTTTTCGGTAGTATGAGACTATAGTTAGTATGGCAGTATTTATTTACGTATATAATTAAATTACCTTGAATTCCCTTAAGATATACTGAGGCATGTTGTACTCAGCTATGGGGTCCACGACGAAGCATTGGTAGCGCACGGAGCGGTCGGAAGGCCAATATTGATGACATTTTTCCTAAAATTATGAATTTCATTAACCACGAGTAACTTCGAATCTATTTAAGTTCGATATAATCGATTTCGATCTATTTAATATTAGTTTAAAATAAGTTTTCTGAACTCATATGTAAGTCAAGTGAAACTGAAATATACGTAAAGCAAACCATTACCTATGTATAAGGCTTTAGACCTTTCCTGTAACTTTGTAAATCTATATTCGAAATTTTTCTAGTTTAGCAGCTTAGTTCCTGCACAGCAAGGACGTTACAGACAAAAGTTCAAATATTAGTCAGACAATGCTGAAAAATATTCGTGAAAGAATATTTATTTGAATATTTACAATATGAATACAATACAATATGAATGAATATTAACAAAAAACGTTTAAAGATGCAATTGAAAGGTCATTGAAACTTACCCGGCCCATTTCCTTTAGCTTAGTCAGCATAACGATGATAGTTGAATTATGCTCCCACAGCATTCTCCAGAAGTCGTCAGTAGTGTCGGGCAGCGGGCCCTGGGTGGCGATGTATGCCGCTCTGTATCTGTAGCCATCGACGAACGAGGCATTGATATAATCAGATCCATCCCTGGGAGTCAGGCAAACGCGAGTGGATTCATATGGCAAGATATGAACTAGTCTGTTCTTGTGTTTGTTACAAGGCAGGCTGGCCGAGACGAAACGGCTAGAGTCAGCTTTCATATTGGCAAGTTTCTTGAACTCAAGTTCTATCCCAGTAATGTTCTCAAGAGTATCGATACGCATCAGTTTCTGGATATGAGCTTGCAAGTTACGAGCTGGAACTTCAGTGTCGCCGCAGACGACCGCTTCGAGTAGAGCATCGTGGATGAAAATATATTGGTCTTCAGTTTGCACCATATAATTGCGTTGGGCACGTAAGCAAGTGACGTGGCCGTATATATCGACAGTACGCTCGTGCCGGGCTCTTTCTAGCATCGAGTCTATAACGATGAAACAACCAGTGCGACCGACGCCCGCCGAACAGTGAACGACTAAGGGACCAGCATCAGGTGGATTCAATGCACGAACGCGACGCAGGAATTGTAGGAATGGAGCCGGATGGTCGGGCACTCCATGATCGGGCCAGGCAGTGAACTGCAGCTGTTTGATTTCTCTACGCTCGGCGCCACCGTTTCTTGTAACTTGGAACGTCCGTATGCAGTAAGTGGCTAGCTCCTGAACTTCCGCGATGGTTACAGTCATCATGCCATACGTTTCACTTCCTCGGCTGGGCCAGTACTGATCACATTTGATCCTCGTCCTTTCCTCCAATTTGGTCATCATAACAATTGTAGACGTTCGCAGTTCCCAACACATGCGCCAAAAATCAGCGAACGTTTCTTGTAGAGGGCCTTGCGTCGCGACGTATGCATTATGTTTACGATAGCCATCACAGTAGTTAGCATTGATATAGTCACTTCCAAGTATACCATCAATAGGTTGGAGTATCACCCGACTGTGATCGTAAGCAATGACGTTAGCATATCGATTTTTGGGTTTATTAACTTCCATGTTAGAGTGGTCCCAAGTGAATTGCTGGCCCGGTTCGATACTTTCATATTCTTGTGAGAATTTAAGGTTGTCATTGGCTTTCAGTCGTTCTATATGATCAGCGAGTTCCGATATTGGTATAGGCGGATGTGAAATCATAGCAGGGGTTTGGAAGTTTAGTCGTCTCATTTCAACAGGGTCGGAAGGGGCCCCAAAGCCAATGTCAGCGGACATTAGTGGTCTCGTTACAGCTGCTTGATCAGGCGTCTTACAGGGTTGCCTCCTTCTCTTCGCGATGAATAGAACTACTAGACATAAAGAAAGCATGAGAGCTGCAATAATAGGCCCTATCACCCACACCATGCCAGCCTCTTTCCTATTTTCTTCGATCCTTATTTCTGGATCGCCATTCATATCTTTAGGATCCGGCCTGCTAGGTTCCTCTCCAGGGGGGGCTTCCCGCATGTCTAAAGATAAATATTCAGAAAATGGACTAGACGTATATAAATGCTTTTGTGGAGTATCTACAACAGCCCTAACAAAAACGCGATATCGTTTGCTCGGGTTTAACTTTCTATTAAGAAACCCTTCGAACATTTCATCATTACCTAGGTGGAAAGTATACAAAATATTTCTCTGTAAGAATTTGGCAGCAATATAAGGAGCATTTTCGTCGTCGGTCCTAACATTATTTTTTATTAAGTCGTCTGTTAGGAATTGATCGGGATTTTTATGGTTATGTGCTTTGTCGTCGGGAACCACAACTAGGTAATAATGTGAAATCGGGCCGTATTCTTCGGAGGCTTGAGGTAGAATTACGAGTATTTCGTTTTCAACAACGCCGTAAAAGTCTGGCTTGACCATAGGTTTAGGGGCGGCCATTTGTGTTGTTACAGTAATTTTAGTGGGCGGCCTATAAGAATCGTCGTTGGGTATGGCACTAACATTAACATTATACGTAGTAAAAGGGGATAAATCATTAATCGAAAACGATGTTCGGTCATGTTTTATTATTATTTCCCTCTTTGGTATTTCTTGCGTTTGAGTCATGCCGAGTGAGTCCACAAATTCTTTAATGGCGTTGTATGATATCTTATAGCTTACAGGATTTAATCGTAAAGGCGGGGACCATGACAAGGTCATTGAGTGTGTAGACACATCTTGAGCTCTTAGATGTAAAGGCACTTCTTCAGGTCTTACTTTCACAGTAACCTTTTCAGATAACCTGCCTAATCCGTCAGCGGATTTGGTAGCCACAGCTATAGCATATTCTGCGAACTTTTCTAAGTTTTCTAAATCCGTAGAATGCGTAACTTGAACGGTCTTTTGTTGCCATTCGTCTAAATCCTCAACAGGCGTCATAGTATAAAATACGACGTAGCCGATAATTTTTCTTCTAGATGGGACGGTTTCCCACCAAACTTCAACGCCAGATTCGGATGTTGCAACAGCTTTGACTGACATGGGTGCTCTGCCAATGTCCCTTTCAGTATGTGCTGTGATATCTTTACTATACGGCCCTGGTCCCTGTTCGGTGTATGCTCGAACCTTAAATACATAATGAGCATCTTCTTCTAAGCCAGTAAATACCGCTTTAGTCAACTCAGTCGTTTTTTCTACAAGAGATGATTGATCACTACGTTTATAGAATTGAACATCGTATTTCTTTATTTGACCGCTTCGGTCTGCTCTAGTAGGTGGATCCCAAGTAATGCTTATCACATCTGGAGTCTGGAAATGGTATGTTACGTTTGTAGGCGGTCCCTTTGGCGCTCCTTCAGGTGTGAGGAAGTATTTAATAGTTTCTTGACCAATACCTATTTGGTTCCTTCCAGCTACTCTAAATTCATATTGAACACCTCTTTCTAAATCTGTTATCCTATGCGAGCTGACTTTAATTCCGACGAAATTTTCTTCACCTAGTATTTGATCTTTCACTCCGTATCTGAGTCTGAAGCCTAGTAATTCGCCATACGTTTCAGAAGGCCTGGCCCATTCTATTTCCACGGATACTATTGGTTCTCTCTCCAGCACCCTACAAGAAAAGGAATCAGGTTTATGCGAACTTTTAAAAACAAACATAAAAATATTTTTAACACAAACGTGGATTCACTTACTTGAGATTTACAGTCGGTCTGTTTGGAACTCCACCAGGTGTCCTTACAGATACCGGGGCACTTCTGTCACCATCACCTTTTCGTGTTAAGGCTGCTACTTGAACGTTGTATCTTGTGTCCGGTTGAAGTCCAGATATATTTAGCTCAAGAGTTGTGTCTTCCATCACATTGAATCGCATCGGCTCGTTGAGGAGACCCTTGCCCTGAGAAAGGAAATGACCAATACTTTTAAAATATTTTTATTTTATTTTAATTGGATGGCGACAAATATGTTTCGTGCTGATGTTGAGTCAATTTGAAGATAAAAAAAAACAATTCAAAAGCAACGCTTGCGTACCTCATCTCTCACTTCTTGGACGTGAACGTGATATCCCCTAATCATTCCATTCTTTTCCTTCTCTTGTGGCGGCTTCCACGTCACGTGTATTGATGTAGAGTTGATTGCAGTCACTTTGACGTCTTGCGGCTCCCCGGGCACTGTGATCACACAAATTATATGTTAGATAACCGAGCTGAAACCGTGTGGAGAACGACCTAAATGCCCTATCAGCATCTACGGGAGCGTGCTAGAGAAAAAATACTACCTAAAGCTGTTGAACTTTGAAGGGCCAAAAATTGGAATTAAGCGGCGTCAAAGGCTTCTCGGAAAGCACTGCGATTTCGTATTGAAAAATAAAACTTTATTTCGCCAAAGTGCGGTCGGTAAACGCCGTCGGTAATGCTGATAGAGTATTTCGGTCGCAGGCGAGTGTCTACATTCGCCTCTCAGCATCTCGATCGGGCATTTGAATACCAACACACACTGATCAATTAAACATTTACGCCCTTTCACATCATCATTACCAATAAAAAACCATTACCTTTCAATCCACATCGTTTAGAACAACTAAAATCGTAAAGCTTTACAAAGAGTCAACATTTAGTAAGGTAAATATCTATAGTTAATAAAAGCAGCATTTCTATAACTAGATATTTTTCGCTCACACACTGCAAGGGAACATGCTTCGGGGTTGAGACTTGGGAGCGTGGATTGAGATTTCATTAGTAGGGGCACACACCAAGTCTTTTCCGAACAATACTATGTCACAGGACACGCTAAAAATTCCACCACTTGCAGTTTGTTTCATAAAAGAAGTAAGTAATAGGTCTAGGAAGAGTAACTACAAAGCATAGGCACAAGCACAAATGCACATCGATACAAGCACTATAGTAATTTATACTCACTCCTCATAGCTGTACGGGTGTTACCAGCGGCCCATACAAAGTCAGTGACGAGAGAAAAAAAAGAGCAAAACGCATTCAAATACATTTAAGACAAATTGTGCGAACATTGCAGGGCGAACGGAACTACTAAGTGAGAGATTACGAGTAGAACGCTTGTCGGCAAATGGGGGATATTCTTATTTCACTTCCTCATGTATTTTGAGCTCTTTAGGAGGCGCATTCAGGTTTAAGCCGCTTGGGATGCCGGCGACGGTCTAGGTTTGCGCGTGTCGCCCTTTCTGTCGCATAGAGCATTCAACAAATAGGAACGCGAATTTATCTCCAGTGCGAGGCAAATGTGACGTCGTGTCCGGAATTTCCTTGTGAATGGGAATGTAAAGCTATTAAACTCGCTTACTTCGACCAGAAAAAGACTACACGTACCGAAGACCGTCGCTTCCCTGCGCGCTGACGAATCACTCACACGCACATGTATTGATTAACGCGACGGCGCCGGTCTATGTGTGTGTGCGTCATCAGTGGTGTCTTGTCAATGAGCGCCCATCTTTGGTCCAGTGTGTGTCTCTCGTACCTCGTGTCGGTATCCACTGTGATGTTTGTGACAGTGTCTGAGTGTCATTGTCCGTTTGCTGTAGTCTTCTAATAAGTTCAGTATGGAGTCAGAGTGGTAGGTACTTTACTTTGGTTTGATGGCCGATCTGTCCCGTGGCGTCCCTCAGGTTCCGTGTCCCTCGCTTACGGCAATAGCGAATGTAAGGCACAATAGTATTCTGTATATGTCACAATATCTAGTGTGCATGCACGACGATAGTCTGATAGAGAATACAGAAGAAGGAAGGAAGAGAAGGAGCTACTGGCAAGAAGTTGTAGCTTAAGAGCAAGTGAGATAGATAGAGAGATAGAGATAAGATAGAGGTAGCGCGAAGTACTAGTTCGAGCTGAGCAGTCCGAGAATAAAGGCTAAGAGCGTCGCGGATCTATCCGTCGGATCCGTCAACAGTGCCAATGGGTTTGAGTTAATTTTGTTTGGATCCTCGGGATCGGTGGTCTGTTCGACCCGCTGCCTTGCCGCTAAGAGTATAGTCAGAGTAGTGAGTAGAGAAGTAGTTGTGAGTAGTATAGTATATAGTAGCATGCGCGCGTGTCGTGTGGGACGGTATATTGGTATTCAAATGCGGCGCTCGGGCCGTGGTGCATGGTGAACCGATAACCGGTCGATTGCGTTCAGAAGCCTTTGGAATCGGCACTTACATATCATAAAAAATGTTTACGATTTTTTTTAAAGCAGGAACAATATGTAAGCGCTGACTTTCGTTTTCGAAGAATATTGGTGCGGATTCTGAACGTATCGCGTGGTCAATCGCTTTTACGTAGCACGCACTCGCTCTCTCACCTCGTGTCGTCGCTAGTTGTGCTGAGTGCTTCCTAAAAGTGCAGCCTGTACTGGACACAATTGCATCTGAACAACCATTGTATTAAAAACGCAAGTGCGTCCAGCGAGACCTTATCCTATCTGGTGCCCAGTGAATAAATTAACTGAACGAAAAACGGTGCTGTGTTGGTAAAGAAAGCATGCAAAATTGTGTTCATCGCTAAATACTGAACAATTGTGCGCCAAAATCAACAATATAACGGTGCCGTCGACACTATATCAGGTGCAATGTAAAATTTGCATTTCAGTGAGTGCCATCATCAGAGATTTGAATACGACGAGTCAAGAGACGCGCCAAAATAAATCATTACATGTGACAGGTGAGTGGATACACTATGCCGCCTCACATAGCGACAAAAGAACGGTGAAAATCAAATAATCGTGACATGATCATCATAATAATAATTAATAATACATGTAAATTCATCGGCAAGCATATTAAAATTTTGTTACGAGATTTAACCTCCTTGATTAGAATCCTGCTATGTGCTCACAAGAAAGGGAACAAAAGAAAAAAATGACATTAGTACTTTAATATTGATAGTAACTGTACGGTATCGAATATTATGATATGAGCTAGTCAATTATGATATAAACGGTTTCCTTTGTAAAACCCACCACCAGTTCAATGAGGAAACATTTGCATATAATCTGAATTTAGTCGGGAACGGAAATAATTTAGCGGAGTTCTGAGATAGGAAATTGCTTGCAAGTGTTCGAGTAAATTCGTTAAGGCTGTAAATTATTTCCATTCTCCGGGTTAACCCGACTAGAATCATAAAATCATCCACATAAAATATTTAATCAAGAAATTCGTAGCAGTTCGGATTGTAAGAGCGCGATGTTACATGAATGATTTTATCAATACCCTTATACCTGTTAGAATGTTCCAGTCCCAGTGTAATTAATATCACATGTAGTTATAAAATATATTATCTTAAATTAAACACATTAGTAATCATAAATGCAATATCAGTGGAAGTCGTAGTTATAATAAGATTATTCTTAAGTAACTTTGTAACACAATTTAGTTCCTATAACGCATATGAAGACGGTATTACCATAACGTTTTCCTCCGTTTAATGTTACTCCGCTGATATTACACCGCCAATGAGGTTTGTTAAGTTAAACGATCAAATTATATTATTCATTATATTAGTAATTATTTTCTTGGCTCGGTGAGGCTCAATTTTATGTCCTTATAGCCGCTCGAAGGCGGCCCGAATTTAATTAAACGAAGTTAACCTGAAATACGCTCTGCGTATAAAAAGATAAAATTTGACGCTGCCCTATTTATTATCTTAGTTTGAAACGAGACATAAATCGGGAAAGGTCATGAAATTGAGCGCGTGTTATCGTGTGTGATTGTGTTAGAACGTACGAGTGAATGACACGTACCGTCTTCTTGAGTTCGTACGGTGACCGGGTAGGAGGTGGGGCCGTCGTATAAATATTACTTAGATTCTGATTAATACGAGCAATACCAAGATTGATGCATGCAGCTTCCGATTGAGTGTGTAGTTGCAGCTCATCTGCATACATATGGTAAGAGCAGCTAAGCTGAGCGGAAATAAAGTTGATGAAGATTGAAAATAAAAGAGGGGATAATATACCACCTTGTGGAACGCCTGAATGAAATCGGCACCCATTGGACATGTCATGTCGCAAAAGTAACATAATGGTTTTCATATCATTAAGTTTAACCAATGAATTAGATACTCGTACTTCATAGATAGAATTCCGATCCGTAGGAGAAGCAGATATTTTTAAACAAGTTTAATACAGAACATAATGATTACGATTCTTAAAGCATAATTATCGTAACCATAATTATAACAGGTAGGTTATCAGACAACACTATAATAATAATAATCATAAATTTCTTGGGACAACTCACACACGGCCATCTGATTCCAAATTAAGCAGAGCCTG
>DWNH01001942.1:0-10537 GCA_018249895.1 Tiana niger | reverse complement strand
GTATCTATTCGTTAAACAGTTTATTAATTCCTTCAAAATATTTTGTTATCTGTGTTACTTAGTTATCATTCATTTATCTTACATTTTACTATGGTCATTCACGACAAAGGAATTTTGTGTTTTGGTGTTGTTCATTCATTCTTCATTCTTCGCAGCTCAACTCAGGCACGTTGAAAACGGGCAACTTATAATCTATTGGTATTAATTTAACAATATAACGATACCAAATAAACAAAATGAATTCTTTACTAAATCCTGAAGCTCCTGAGTTTTATCCACACATAACATCATTCACACAGGTATGTAAATTTAAAATCAAAGACCCCTTTAATAATAACAACATTTAAGCATGTGTTTTTATTGAATCAGTATGTTTTTATTTGTACCTTTACATCAATTGATCACCTTGATCTAGATTGACTTTGTCAAAGGCACTGTGTAGTATCTAGACTCCGGAACAAGGTGTTTCAGATAGCAAATATCTTTCATGGACAAAAGAAGTTATTGGCAGATATGCATACGTCATGGAGACGGAGGCCCTCGCACGTGCAATTATTGCTTTATTTATTTAAAGCTACGCTATCAACCATATTCATTGTTTAAGGATACTCCAAACTAAACATACTATCCTTTTATTACTTGAGACCAGTTATGTTGGATCAAAACATCTCAAAATGTTTACAAATCCTGTTACATTCCATAAAGATAAAAGTAATAAATTTTGCAGTAATATTACTGACTCATTATTACTGCTGAAATGTGTTGAACTAAATAAGCAGTATTTTTGTAGGTGCAAACAAGTAACATACATAATTTCACTGAATGTTCGGCTTATTTTGACCAGATCCCTGTGGACACTGTGAGTTGGATGACATCATGACTATGTTGCATGTTGCATGAATACTGTGATGTTATGATTTAAATAAACTGACTATATCTAGTTATTAAATATCTACCCTACAAAATTGTTGTATTGAAGTCTATGTTATATGATACTATAGATTATATGATGATTTTTTCAAGTGAGATACATATTTAGGTGTAACAATGATGTATTCAATACAATTTTGCTTATAAAACAAATATATGTAATAAAAATAATATGTGGGTATGTACACAAATTTTTCCATTTCAAAAAAAGTTATCTGTTGTTTCCTTCTGACAATAAATGAATGATTTAATAAATAAACTAAATTCAAATTATAGTTGGGCTATAAAGATTTAGCCATGAAGTTTTTTAAACAGGGATTCATGTATGTTTAGCAAACAAGTAATTCATGATATCATTATTAGTTTACTTTTTTGTTTGCTAAGCTTTTGCATGAACTTCATGCAAAACATTTTTTTTATTAAAATTTTAGATAGAGAATCATGTTTGCCTGCTATGATTGGCTACAGAACACATTTAAAAAAATAACTTTTATGAAATGGATGGTAAGCAATTATGAAATAAGAACTATATGAGTCATGTAAAAGCAAAACCAGCAAAATCCATTCACCAGAAATTCTTTTAATTCAAAGAAAACTTTTTTATCATAGATTGAGTTATTTTTATAGGAGGTTTAATTTAAGTAATATATTTATTGATGTATATTTTATTAATATAAGTCATTAATATGGTTGAGAAATGACTTATTTATTGATTAACAACAGCCAACAAAAAGTCACTTTGAAAAAAAATGGATGTTGCTGGTTTTGCTTTTACATGACTCATTTATGTATCTAGAAAGTAAAACTGTTTTTCAGGGTGCATATAAATCCATTCACAAGACAGTGCTGTCATCAAATGCATTTCCTGCGAAGGATTCTTATGATTTTTTTAAAACATTCACTGATTTCAATATAGTTACATGTCAGTTAAGTGAAAGTGTTGTAGGCGAGTCAAATAAAATTGTCATCACCGAGATCCCCACTGTGAAGCTTAAAAAGTAAGTATATAATTAATTTGTTATATGTTTTAGTATTACTGGATTTTTTGTTTACAATACTTCACATTTCAAAATTTGAAGAACTTTTTATTGGCCTAAGCAAGTATTGTAAACAAAAAATGCAATCTATTTTATTTAACAATAGCTTCAAAGATTTTTGAAGTACACAAAGTGTAAGGGGCTGTGTAACTGTGTACCACTGAAAGTCATGCACAAAGGTGTGCAACATTAAGCTCAGTTGAAAGTTTTTGATGTAATCTATAATAGAACATACACACAAATAAATGTATGTTTGTTTGCATGCACAAGTCTTCTACGCTACCAAGCAAAAAAAAATACACTAACTACATGAAAAATTAACAAAATTGGGTCAAAATGAAGACATGTAATAAACAAGCATGCAAGCCACCTGGCATAACCTGGTCTCTGCAACCTACACAAAACCATATTCAACCTTGGTCAAATATGGTGTGGTAGTTCTACCCAAGGTTACATCTATGCTACTCCTAAACTCTAAGATAGTCACCTCACATTTACAGTGTCTGTTCACTGCCATACCTTCCTTCTGGAACACAATAAATTGTTTTACACTTAAAATAGTGTGGCTGTGGAACTTTCCCGATCAGCAAAGCCTTCAACTATTACAGTTGTTTCTGTTCAATAATTAGATGCAGCAGTTTAGTCATTAATGACAGAAAACTGATAAGATGGATCCCCC
The DNA here is from genome assembly GCA_018249895.1 of Tiana niger. NCBI lineage: Eukaryota > Metazoa > Arthropoda > Insecta > Lepidoptera > Hesperiidae > Tiana > Tiana niger. The sequence goes on along the minus strand of DWNH01001942.1, from coordinate 7,891 downwards.
AATCTACATAGGGACTAAGATTGGCTTGTTTCGAGTGATCAACCTATTTTATTTTAATAAGTGAATAGCATTTATTAAATGATTTTGCGACATTAAGTTATTATAAACTGTAAAATATAACGGAACTATATTCATATATTTTAGTCCTCAGGAGCATAAACTGATATGTATGACTTCAGTTAGAATTTTACTGATTGTTTGAGGTAGAATCTGGATGTATATGGTGTGTGGAAACTGGCTAACACTATGTGGCCTTTGTTCTCAATTCAATACTTTATTTCCTATACAAGAACAAACAAAGATTAATCAGCATTGATTGATGTGGCGTTAGGTTTGGACCCAACTCCGCTCTTAAACATTATCGAAAAATAGCAGTTTAATTCTAAAATATGTTTTACATATGATTGTTTATATAGCTTCTATACCTTTATAGCTAGAAGAAAGTAAAAGTGACTATTATCATAAAGATTTTTTTCTGTTTGTATAAAATCATAGTGTTTTGTTAAATATTGTTAAAGAAAATTATACTTGTTTGTAAATAAACAGACATCAATACAAAACACTATCAATTTTTGTGATAAAGTAAATTGTTTTTACTGCTAGAGCTAACTAATAATTGTCCTATTATGTCCTCTATCTGTTATTGTTATATATTTTCATACTAATTAAAAAAATATTTTGCTTAATTTTATCAATCTTTACAAAGAAATTATTCTATACAATGGTCTGTGGAGAAGAGCTGCATCAAGACAGTTTAGTGTGAACTTCGCTTGTTTGCAAATCGTCCAATTGTTCTTTTATTATTGTTTTTACTAACTACAAATAGAGTTTCGATAAAATAGTTTCAAATTCAAAATAACACGTCTATTACATACATGCAGTACGTGTGCGTATGTGGTTGCGTGCGCGTAAGTGTGTGTACAAAACTAAAAAACATCCAATAATTATAATATAAACAAAAATAATATTAGCTAAGTATTCATCCCTGTATATGCGATGTTTCATAAGCCGCCACACTGACAAGTAAATCAGTTAAATTATTTGTAAATACCTACATTAATAAATCTTAGTCAGGAACCGGCCGCTTATTTTAGCACCAATAATGTGAATATCTCACAAGTGTATGGTGCATCCGAGATAAACCCCATGTAGGTTTTATGGGTACTTACATAATGATAATTTGTATTTTGTTTTTGGTGTTATAAATAAATAGAAAAAAATCCTAACATGGATTAAAAAGATTGTATTAATTTGAAATAACCGTTATTCTTGTAGGTGTTTGTGATATACTATATTTTTACGTGATACAATCAATATTATCGTTTCTTACTATTGTGAAAGATGTGTCTATTTAAAGAAATTTTAGTTCTATTATGAACAATACGAACATACAGTGTCGTTTTTTTTGACAGAAGAGACGTGAAACACAATACGGAAATAATTGTGGATGCCAACGAACGTGTGTTGGATAGAATCGAAATAAATATGGATTCACTAAATAACGAGGGTGCAGATGTCCAGGTGTCCTCTTGGAACTACGAACCTGTAATTACCACAGTTCAGGTATATTATGGTTATTAACTTTTTACTACTTTGATATCATTATTCAATAAACATTTCTAATTATTTTCTTAACCACATTTTGTCTCTTAATGTTGTGTAATGAGGAAGAAAATTATGTTTAGAAATTTATTAGAAATAATACTATTATAGCACTTAAAAGTGAATTAATATAGTTAATGTATTGAGTAAATGATCTGAAATTTTAAATATAAAAAATTTAAACAATAGTGATTTATAAGTAAACATAATGTGTAAATTTGTACGTTAAAAGTTTAAATGTTTTCTCTTAGATGGGTTCAACAATGTTTCTTGGTGCTAAAAATATACCTCGGCCACAATTAACATTTAAGGACCCAGTTGACAACACTGACAGTTTGTGGGTTCCAAAAATATCAGACAAACCAAATAATATCAAACCACTTGCTCTGAACATAATCTACAATGACAGAGGAGAGGCAGTTGGGTGAGTATGTTAATATGAATGATTTCTTCCAGCAGTAGCATCCATTATATGCAATACATGAACGACACTAGCCTTGCCCCTCCATCCTTTTGTTGTTAATTGAATCATCCTGCTCCATCGCAACTACTGTGCTCAGCTTCAATATCTATATTTGAATGCAATGGAAATTTCGTCATGAGCTAGATCTAAAGTGCCATTCTGCCACTCATGTCGTTACTCTAGTTTATGTAAATTGCCAGGCTATCAAAGCTGCCTATTGGTCTACTTTTGTGTATATATGTTGGAGTATGTATGTTTGTGTATGTATGGGATGGTATGTAACTCAATTTAGTTTCAGTATGTTAACAAGTTTGTTCAACTTTTATAATTTGACAACTATTTTGCGTGTGGTGCGTAGTATCAAATGGTACATTTATTATAACTGATAACGAAAAGAATTCGTTTCTGTTCTTATATAAAATATTTTGTTTAGGAAATATTTCAAGAATTTGTAAGAATGATATATTGCAAGAATAATAATATATATTATTATTTAGTACGTATACGTTGTATTTCTTGTTGATACCCAATTTTGTTTTATTATAATTAAATTATAATCAAATAATGAATTAAGTCTCATGAGGTAGCAAAATGTTACAGAATAATATCAGCTTCTTTTGTCTGTTCGCTCTAATGTTACTTGTTGGGTTCTAGGTTATTTATTTATGTATTATAATATATTTATAATATGCATTGTAAAATAGAGCAGCACAGATAGTTCACGAACAATTGACGTGAGTACGTCGACTTTAATAGAGCAGCGTGATTGATCGGTCCATGAGCCCTCTTCCACAGCGGTTATTATCACGCAGCCGGCCGTTATGATAGTTTTTATATTGCCTACTGAAACTTTGTCCTTATGTGCGTACTCATGTACACACACTTCACAAACAAACCTACAGTTGCTCACGAACATGGTGTCCTAATGAGTTAACATAACCCATAGATGCAATGTTGAGTCTAATTTTAAAGTGGCATGTGTATGTATGTATGAGGGTCCTTATCAAATGCCCTCCAGGTTGGGTGGAATATTAAAAAAAAATACTAAGAATTTCGAGTCTTATGCAGATGTGTTCCTATTACTGCGAAATAAAGACAGACCTGTCTGTACAAATATTCCAATTTTAGGATCATTAGATTCAAGCCCCTCTTTCCCACTGGGCATTCTGGGCACGTGCCCAGGGCCCCGCGATTAAAAGGGGTCCCCTAGTTCTTGCCCAATCACCAAAAGAATAACAATATTTATTGCAGAAAAACATATTTATGCTCGGTCAAGGTCATATTATCTTATTGTGCCCGGGCCAATAGATTAAAGACGGTCCTGATTAGATTCTAAACTTGTACACAGTAGCATAGTAATGGCTATACCACACAGCTCAAAGGCAGAGTCACAAAGGTAACACTGGCTACCCATGCCAGTCAGAGTCTTGGTTGCTATTTCCAATGGGAAATCAATGAGATACTTCAATTTCTATTTCTAGTTGTAATGGTATTAGTATAATTGCCTTAGTGTATATCAATGAAATAAAAAACATATTTATTTAATTAAATATTGCAAAAAATTAGCCGTTAATGAGAAGCATTTTCTAACAATAGTTCAGAGATTCAATTAATTTGATAACGTAAGGAATACAAGCAAGAGTCCCTGCTATTTTTAACGTACTTTTTGGTTTCCATTGTCAAGTGGTTAAAATGAGTGATCGTTTCAGATACGAACATCCATATTCAATGGAGTTGGACCTGTACGAGCCTCCACCCAAGTTCCTAGCACCGGACATGTCGGCGCCGTCCTTCCCAGCACCCATGAACCAAACGAAGTATACGTACATCGACACCGAATCTCAAGTGGACGAACTAGTCAAGCACTTGAGCACTGTGAAGGAGATAGCCATTGACGTCGAACATCACTCCTATAGGAGCTATCAGGGTACTTTTGAACTTTTACTATTAGAGTTTTAGGTGGTTGTTTTAATTCTGTTAGGGAGGTTGAACGTAAATAGCTATAGCTGCTGTGAAGCTAACATATTGTGGTTTTGAATGATATATGTGAGTAGTACGGGCATACATTAGATAAGTAAGCGACCATCTTAGTTTTCAAAAGTAGCAATGCATCTATGCACAATCTCAGTTAGTACTTTGAGACCTCAAACACTTGAGATTGAATGTGGATGTCCAGGGCTGCAGTGACTACTCAACATCATGTGGCTCATCTGCTATTTTTTTCTATAAAATCTATACAAGAATTGTATTGGTAAGTGTTATTAACTTATTTCTGTGAACTAACTTAAGTAATTTATTGTGACATTAACACTTTACACACAACACACATTAACACTATAATAGTTCTGAGGTGCATGAAGATTAATGTTATTGCACGCCAGTTCATAAATTGCAAGCCAGTTTGATATACAGTCATAGAATATTAGTCATTTTTTGAACTATGAATGTCTGAACTTCAAACAAAAACATTTGACATATTTTAGTACATAGTTTTAAATGGTTAAAAAAAGATTTCTAATTTGTATAAGAATTCCTTTTTTAAGTTCCTGTATACTCCATAGTAAGAAATTAGTGCTAAAATATCGAGTGGTTAGTGCTAAATATCCTATCGTACGTTAAGTCTCCGTCAATGTCTGTTGTCCTATGATATCTTTAAATCAGGGATTCCCAAAGTAGGGTTGGATGTCGATCCCTACTATTGTCGGTATTCCGACATAAATGAAAACCGCAAAGTTTTTAAAATGTATTTTGTATCAGTAGAAAAAAAACTAGAGATAGGATTTTTAAAGTAAGTAACTATAAGAGTCTTAGGTATCATTTCATTTTGGGAAAGGGATCGCTTGCCCACAATATTTTGGAAATCCCTGTTTTAAATTATAGACATCAAACCAAACACATCATATTGAAAGATATTCCATATTACAATCCGTTATTAACTTTCTATTCTAACATATATGTACATATGTAATGTATGATAATTTCTTGAAAACATTTGGATTTTATCAAGTTATTGGTGTATCGGTCCTGCCTTGTCAATCAATACTACTTCGACTTTCTTTTAACCTTGATATCGAAGAAAGTTATTTATTTAACTATCTGCAAGTTTTGTATCACAATAAATTATTTAACTTTTGAAGTAATTGGATAAGAGACTACAACATTATCAAAAATGTTTATTTAATATTAAGAAAAGTTATCGAAAAGGTAATGTTTTTTATAAATAATACACAGATTATGTACTGTGTGATAATAAGTTTGTATCTGAGCAGGTCAGGTCACCATTTTGACTGAATGTTGACTTTTCCTGGCATGTCCAAATGTGCCTTGTTTAATATTGCATGTACGTTATAATACTTGGCCAAACTTAATACTTAAGTCTCTCTTATTCTTTAAATATTTCATGTAATAGAAATATATTTTTTACTAAAAATTTTGTATGATTTGGTGTTACCATAAAAGTAGTACGCTGTTCTTGCGACGATAAATGTTACAGTATTGCCATAGCATAGAATAAAAGTGTTTCAAAATTTTAAGTGTCTGGGTGTATGGTTATCTATATAAGTATGTATTTACAAAAAAAAATGTATGTATGTTTATCAGTTATCTGGTTACCATAGCACAGGCCTAGTTGCCTAATTTGGGATCAGATGACCGTGTGTGCGTTGTCCAAGATATATATATATATTATATACTATATTAAGAAAAGCTCTATTCATGAGCAATACCATATATAGAAAGACGCTTAATGTAAAGTTAGTCAATATTAATAAAGACACTTGAGAAATCCAGATGCAATTATCATACTTTCAATGCAGTCGCTTGTCACATTTCGTCTCCATAAATGCTTTCAACATTACATTATGTACATATTATGTGTAAAAAGACAATTTTCTGAACGGTTAACCCCGTAACGTTTTATGGAAAGATTTGGCGAATTGCTTTGAAACCTTTTACTTTCGGAGATGAAAGGGAAAACAAAAAGTAACAAGTCATACGCGACGTCACGTTCGTTTCAGACGAGAGGCGACGTCTGAAAATTTTACAGAAAGAAGTTAAACACGAACTCGCATTATCATTTGTTTTCATTTGTTCTTCTCGAGCAAATTTCAATTTTAATAACTCGTTTCACTGTCGACCTTAGCGATATAATATGGTAAAAGTTTAGTCATTGTATATTATTTTGTTGAATAAGTCGCAGTCGTAGTTTGTCTAACGCAGGATGCGTTAATATGATGATGCAATAAATATCACGCTTTAGAGTTAAATTTAAAATTTTACCTTATAATGGGAAAGTTCATTAAATTTAATTTTAATTTAATTCCTTAATTGTGGCGTAAGGTGTATAGCAGCAAAAATACGAGAATTCAGGGCGCTTAAACTACTCGTAACGGGCTTAAAATATAAATCTTTGTTTTTACTTCTTATGGCCTTAAAAAACAAAAAATATATACTAGTTTAATTTCTGATAGAAATAAAACCAATTAAAAATTTACTTCATGGTGATTACATGATAATAATAAAAAAATGTCAAAAAATAATTAGCTGATAAAATATAATTTCAAATAATATAGTTCGATAAATGGTAGACTGCCACCCGGGAAAGTACCACCGCTACACCCATATATACCGTAAAATAATTTAATAAAAAATTCATAGCTACGTACGCCGTGAAACAACATCCTAACACATTTTCCAACATGTTAAAACAAGTCATATGCGAATCATTAATTTTTTCCTAGCATCCATCTTTGTGTCACAGACGGGGTTATCTTTCAAAATACACGTTAATTTTTTGTGTTCTGTTTTCAAATGTATTTTTATTTATACGAAAAAGTGAAATATTGCTTATTAAAACGCACGATATCATCACAAAATAATTTGTAATTCCGTTGTCATATGGACTAGATTAGGGATTCCCAAGTTTTTTTGGGCAAGAGACACAAATGAATTGATACCTCAGAACCCATAGCCACATTACTTTAAAATCCTATCTTTAGTTTTTTCCTATTGATACAAAATACTTACCAATTTAAAAACTATACGGTTTTCGTTTACGTCGATATCGAAGGGGACATATCGACTACTTTGGGAATCCCTGGACTACATTGTTCGAAATTTAAATGTTCCATTTTTAATTTTTATTTGCTCGTTATAAAGTAATAGATAAATCCTATTACCTTCTTTCATTCCGCACATAATTTTAAATTATAGTCTTTTTGCCCTGCTTTGATATTTTACTTGTAATTATACATGTGTAAGAATTTTCCTCAGTGTGAGAAAAAGTTTCGTTTTGTCCCAAAAGGGCCGTAAAGTTTGGCGGAACGAAACTCGGGTACCTAATTTTATTTATCTTTTTGGGTCAAAGTTATTTCTTTTACCAATTTTTGTTAATTTCCGCATCTGTATTTTAGACTACAAATAGGTATTGTCATTTTGCTGTCATTTTACTGCAATGATAGCCGTCAATTTGCAGGTCGTAGACAATATTGACTAAGTTGATATAAATGTTTCAGTCATATAGATATAGAAAATTAAAAAAGTGTGTGTACACGCGTTAGAAGTTATAATTCTTTGACGTAACAAGATAAAAATCTTTTTAAAAATTTTATCTTTCGCCTTATTCTAAAAATTTACTCTCATCATTTTTTCCTAACGCGCCAAAGGAAGTATAACTTCAATAATAATTTAATTGACGACCCGTGTGGTGTAGTGGTTACCATGCCGGTCCACCATTGGAAGGGTCCTGGGCTCGATTCCCGGCGGGGCAGAGGTTTAAATGATGAATTTAGATTTCTGTTCTCGGTCTGGTTGTTTGTGTATTTGTCT
>DWNH01001941.1:0-10538 GCA_018249895.1 Tiana niger | reverse complement strand
AATTTAGCTTGTAAGTATTACTGTATTTTGTACACCTGAAAAGGTAAATATGGTCTGAACTAAATCTTTATATACCATCTTTGTACCTACTCATATTTGTGCAAATAAATAATTTTGTCTTTGTCTTTGTCTTTGACTTATTATTTTTATTGGGCTATGTAGGTATTACTTTGGACTTTTCCTCAGTAGAACACGCAACTCTCTACCATACAGTGTCTCGACCTAGTCTCAAAGCTTCTCACTTGACGATCAATTCTATGTTACTATTTGAATGGTACTGTAAGTTAAGCACTCAGCTATAGAAGAAATGTAATTTTAATAGAATAGCTGAAGCATAAACTTTGGTCTGTCGAAATACTTAGCTTCTTGAATGTCATTTGGCTTTTATAACTAACTGAAAAGAGGACTAAAATTCAGATGATTCTCTCCTTCTGAAATGAAATAGAAGGAAATTGTTTCTGTTAATTACAAGGTATTTACGTACATTAATGACAGCCAATGAAATTCATAAGTTCATCGGTTTTAAGCGCGCGTTTGGTTATTGTTGAAAAAAAAAACTAGAAAAAAAATCTTGGCACACCGTGTAAAGATAATTTACTCGTAACTTTGATACGTAACATTGAATTACTTTAAACTTCTTGAAATCCATACGTCACGAATGATACGATATTTTTAAAACGGTATTACCAATGTTAAAATTATTTTGATCGTATATTATTTGCGACAGACGAATTGTATCAACAACGCTTACATATGTATAGGTGTAAGCAATATTTTTCAACAAATTGCTACCAGTGACAGTAGAAAGTAATATTGTTAGCGAATTAAAATAAATGTGATCACACTTCGAAAACAAAAGTTCAGTCATCGCCCTCGAGGAACTGAAAAAAATATCTTTTTTAACATGTTAATAATGTTATACGAAGAGTCATGTCCAGCTATTAGATAAATATTTAAATGTCGTCAATTATTGGTTTTAAAAAACCCGTCGGAAACTGTTGACGACCACTGACCATCAAATTGTCAGCGGATGGCGGTGACCAATAAATATGTTCGCAAACACGCCACGAAACTGAAGTCTTCGGGCGACCATGACTATTGGAGTGTGTGGGATAGGATGGTTTTGGTATAAATAATTTAATATTATATTTAAACGAGCTGACGCGGGCATTTAGTTTGCTATACAAACTTGTATGTACAAAAAAGTACCAAACGAGCTTGAAGCCACTTGCCATTATGCGGTCTTTGCAATCCATGGACTTCAAACTACTGTTTGAAGTCTCCAGTCCTTTCTGAGGCTATACGTAGATGCGACCATTTTAGTGTTCAGGTTACTAAACTAAAATTGGTTCATATTTAAAATGCCTTCTAACAACCACACCCCCTTCTAAGCCAACAACAATAGATTGAGTATATTTAATCAAGATCTTGATATCGAGTTCAATACAATTAGCATTCGTTTACAAAAACAAAGGTAGATTAGAGTTTCTCAATACATCGGCTAGTGGCGCCCCTGGTGAATATGAAGAGAATTAAAAGTAAAACATGTTACATACGTTTTCAGATGCGACTTTTACAGTTTTCACAGTTGCATATTGGTAATGTATAGGCTAATAGTAACCAGACCTTCTGAATAGCAAACGCGTTTAAATCTAGATAATAACCATCTAACCAATTCTGATTATTTTGTAATTAAGACGTTACATAACTTTTTAATAAACACTCATAACCTTTTAACGTGTTACTCTTTTTTTTTATTGAATATAAAAAGCAAACAAACGTGAAGGCCATGTAGTGTTAAGTGGTCACTGCAACCCATGGACATCCACTTGCAACTTCAGACAGTACCTTAGTTCTACTAGAGATCGCAAATAGATGTGTTGCTACTTCTGAGGACAATGATGGTCGCCTCGTATTTAGTGAAGTCCGGGCTCCATATCCTCTTTCCAAAACACAATAAATTGCTTTACGGTAGAATTGGCAGTCTACCGCCTATAAACGATTATTTAGAAATTGGAAATTTCTAAAAGTCAAGCAAGAATGGTCACCATAGCGATGAACGCGTTATACGTTGATGATAGGGTTTAATTTAGGATCGTGCCACGCAAGGATGCCAAGTATTTTTATTATTTTTGTTAATGTCAAAACTATCACATAAACAGCACATTTTATATTTCGCGGCCGGATAACGACATCTTGTCGCGATACGCAGCCATCTTGGTTTTAGTGACGTAAGTGTGACGTTATAGGCATGTAAGTACCTAATGAATTCTTCGGATTCAGAACGTTCGAACGTAAATTTAAATATATTTTGACGTTTTTAAAAACGTTTTAGCTCAGCTTTTTGAGTTATACTGGCACAGGTGTAGTTATATTTTTTTAAATTAGGAATTTTATTATTTGATATGATTTACAGCTTATAATTTTAAACGTTCATTAAAACGAAATAATCATAACTTCTCCCTCGCATTTGTGTTTAAATATAATGAATATAATCATAAAAAAAGCAACTACGATTTAATTTTTTAAATAAGATAACAGCCCGTATACCTAATAGCTCATACATTTAATGCAATAAAGAAAATTCTATAACAAAAAGGAAAATTTTGCAAAAAATTTCAATATCCACAATAAACAATAAAAACATTTAATTTTAACAAAACGAATTAAACCTGTAGATCACCCAAATCTATAAGGGAGAAAAATGACAAAAATATAGAAGTAACACTATACAGAACATAACCAGATAAATATTTACAATTCGAAGAACACAAAGTTGAAATAAATGGCTTTTATGACTGGTCTATGGAATTCTATCGTTGGCGGCAACGAAAAGGAGATAAATTGGAACGACGTATCACAGTTATATATCGATAATACGAAGAAATACTTCTCAGTATCAGAAATTGATAAAGAAGAAACGCCAATAGTCTTCGCTCACGCTCATAAGATCACCTTCAATAAGACTGGCTGCGGATATACGTACACTCCCCTCAACTTCGTCACAATATTCCATATTGATACTAGAAAAGGTGTGTATTAGTACTTATAGAATGGTAAAGTATAAACAGAAGATTGTTTTTGTATTAAAACTGGTAAAAAGCAGGATATTAATGTCAATATTGATGTTGTTGTAACCATAGGCATGAGTAGAATAGTTATTGTGTAAGCTACACAAAGAGACAATAAGAAAGTATATGTTATGTTTAGTTCAGATATCTGTACTACTTGTCATCATTTCATCATTGTCCCACTGTTGGGCACGGGTCTCCTTTAAATGAGAAGAATTTAGGCTATAGTCCACCACGCTGGCCAAGTGCGGGTTGATGGACTTCACATGCTTTTCGAGAACGTTATAGAGAACTCTCAGGTATGCAGGTGTCCTTACGATATTTTCCTTCACCGAGGAACAAGTGATAATTTATAATACGCACATAATATAGAAAAAAATAGAGGTGCGTACGGGGATCGAACCCGGACCCACTGGAGTGGTATGGCCGAAATTCAAACACTAGGCTATTACTGCTCGTACCAGTTGTAGGCAATGAAAATTACTTTGTTTGCTATATATTATATTATATATTGTTATGTATAGATAATTTCATATAGGCATTATCACCTTATTCTAACTGTATGTTATCTTCTAGCGGATCTTGAAATATTTTGAAATCCCAATTACCTACCATATTTTTCTTTTCGTACATTTCCTCTAAGTCTAAATTTGAAAATACAATCGCATTTTTTAAAATATTACATTCATCATCTATTGTGTATAGTTACATATTCAATTAACTACTGATGTATAATTTCTGAGACACCGATGCTATTTTCTAACTTATAACTTATACTTATTCTGTGATAGTAATTTAAACAATTTTTGCAGCCTACAATATTTCTTTCTTGCTTAGAGATTCATCTAGAACGAGATCTTTTATACTTTAACTATCTCTTTTTTCAGAATTCCTGTTAAGATCTGTATTGTTTTGTATTTCCAGCTGAAGTAAAGATGCCGAGCGGGCACACAGATCATCCTGTCATCGAAGACAACAGAGATGGAACCGTCAGCATTAAGTACGATCCTCGGGAAGAAGGTGTCCATGAGCTCTATGTTAAATACAACGGCGAACATGTTCAAGGTAAAGTAATTTTTGATACCTTACTATTATTATATTTTGATTACACATAGTTATTGTCCTCGTTATAACGAGGTCTACGTTATAAAGCGGTCTACCTCTAGACCGCTTTCCTCAAACCAAACAGATTTTACACTGGTAACAACCGCCTTTGAAATTTAGAAATAACAGATTAAGATTGTAAGTTTGCCACCCAGGGAAGTATCACCGGCACGCCCAATTCTACCGTGAAGCAATTTAATGCATTTCGGAAGAATGGTGTAATTGCTGGAGCACAATAAATATAATTCTAGTCGTGCCTTTGGTTCGATAAGGATGTTTATGGGCTGCAAGACTACTTAACTCTAGGTGCAAATTTTTTCCACGAAAACATGTACTAAAAGTCGATTTATGATTTTATTTCAGGTTCCCCCTATAAATTCCATGTGGATTCCATTGCCTCCGGCTACGTGACAGCATACGGCCCTGGTCTTCTCAATGGAGTGAGTGGAGAGCCTAGTCAGTTCACCATCAGCACGAAGGGTGCTGGTGCTGGTGGCCTGTCGATGGCTGTGGAGGGTCCTAGCAAGGCTGAGGTATGTGTCACAATTCTTTTACCTCAAGAGATTACTTATGGCTTAAATAGGCTTAAACGGCATAAATACACCTCGAGGATTTGTTTACCTTGCCTGGTAGCAAGTATACTGTAAAAGGGTCAATCAGAGATAAGGAAACATCAGTCTTTAAGTGGATAATTTCAAGACCAATATTTATCAGCAGTATCAGTCGTAGATGAGGGACTGCATAAGGTCACAAAAATAAATGTTTTCGAATTCATCTTTATTCTTGTTTTTGGTTAATTATTTCATATTATTGTTGTACAAAAACTTAAACACATTTCATTACTTTTTGCTATCGACCTTCTAAGTAAGAACAAGAGCAGTATCCTTTAAAATATTTAGCATATTAAGCCAGTGTGTTAGTATTTAATCAGTATTATTTCTTTCTCATCAAAACTTTGAAATTGTGTCTTTCAGATTACGTGCCATGACAACAAGGATGGAACAGTTGCTGTCTCATACTTGCCCACGGCTCCTGGCGAGTACAAGATCTCTGTGCGATTCGGAGACAAACACATTAAGGGATCACCATTCTTGGCTAAGGTGAGATGTTCGAACATGTTATTTGAAATGTGTTCATTGTAGTTGATACTCGTTGCAAGCATCATCCTAAAAATATTTATAGCTTTTTGGTGATTTTGCACAGCTTTTCATGTCAGTAATGTATTTATTGAAGAAGCATTTAAAACATTATCAGAGATTTTAAAATACCATCGCAAAGATCTACGCAAAGACCTACTTTCTTTACTTTTCTTCTTACTGTTCATATTCATCAATGCCATCAAGTTTTTCCAGTAACTCATTAAACTAGCGTTCATTTGAATTGTTACTTATTTATTTAGCAATCTAATAAAACTTCTAATCGGTTACAGGTCACTGGCGAAGGCCGGAAAAGGAATCAGATCTCTGTAGGCAGCTGCAGCGAAGTAACTCTTCCCGGCAAAGTTAACGATAGCGATATTCGTAGCCTTAATGCTTCTATCCAGGTAAGAAATATTTTGTAGGCTGAATTTAAGCTATTTTCACCAATGGGTAAGTTGAGTGTAAAACTGTTTACATGGTATCTATCAAATCTTTTACATAGTCGTAACAATGGTAATAAATAAGTCATTCAGAAAACACATGGAATACTACCTACGTTATTGAAGCGTTTTGTTATCTCGCCACTTTCTAAACTTCATAGTTTCTTATTTTATTTATTACGTTTATCTTTTTTTCATCATCATCTGAAATAATACCTTCATATCACCAACCTCAATCAGCCTTCTAATGAACTGTTATCTCCTCTATATTGCCAAACTTTGTTATCTTTTTCTTTCAATATTCCCTCCATTTTATGAATTTGATGAAATAAAGCAGTTGTTATATAGCATGAAACGTCTCGCCACTACAATAATTTTTACTGCAAAAACGTTAATATGTCATCAAGTTAGTCCTTATTTTTATTTCTAGGCTCCCTCCGGCCTTGAAGAACCCTGTTTCCTCAAGAAGCTCCCATCCGGAAACATCGGTATCAGCTTTACGCCACGCGAGGCTGGTCAGCACATCGTCTCCGTGAAGAAGATGGGCGTCCATATCCAGAACTCTCCATTCAACATAACTGTCCTCGATCAGGAGGTTGGAGACGCTAAGAAAGTCAAGGTCAGTGTCGTAGTAGTAACAAGTCAATTATTTTGTAGTAAATTTTGACTTGTTCACGTAAATAGGTAAATGACGATGACTTCTGTGGGATATTAAAATAATTGACTAAGCCATTGGTGAATTGGTGAAGCTGTTTAGTGAATTAATGAAAATTGATCTGGATCTTTTAAATTACAGCGCTTTTTAAATCTATGTATCTATTAAAATATGCTTAGAAGTCAGCAAAGATTAGGCTGTAGAATATGATTGACAAATTAGAAAGTAAATTCTTCATTTCCAGACTGGTGGCAATGCTTTAAGGGAGGGCAAGACTCACAGTGAAAATACTTTCACTGTTGATACAAGGAACGCTGGCTATGGCGGTCTATCATTATCTATTGAAGGTAAGTAATTTAAATAACGCCTTCTTACTTGACCATCGACGAGGAAAGCATCATGAGGATGTTATAGAACAGGACTCTGAAATTCTTTTGTCTTTGTTCTATCACCAACCTACTATTGTTTTGATGAGCACGGTTCTTCTGTCAGGTACGCGAAAGGTTTAGGCCAAACTGGCTAAAAGCGGATTGGTGGACTTTATATGCCATTCGAGAAAGTAGAAAATTCTTAGGCTTGGCGGTCTCCTCACAATATTTTCCTTCACCGAAGAGCAAGTGATAATAAATTTAAAATACGCACATTAATGTTTACATTAAAACCTTAACCTGATCTTTGTGACTCTATCTTCTATTTATTTCCACCTTCAGGTCCAAGCAAAGCAGAGATCCAGTGTGCTGACAGCAAGGACGGCGTGCTCGCTATCAGCTACAAGCCCACGGAACCTGGCTACTACATCATCAACTTGAAGTTTGCCGATCACCATGTTGAAGGATCACCTTTTACCATCAAGGTATTATAGATACCTGTCGGGAGGTCACTGCGGTTCAAATTTATGCTTAAGTAGGGTCGTCTTCTTTGAGGTCGTACATGCGATGCTACGCTTGAGGATGGTTGATGGTCGCCTTATATTTGAAGTATTCCATAAAAACTAGGAAACTAGAACTTGTTTCCGAAACACAATAAATTGCTTCAAGGTAGAAGTAGGTGTGGGGGTGGATGATCTGAAGTCAGCGAACAAATATATGCTAAAGAGGGATGTCGCTTAAGGTCGTACACAGAAGCGATGTTACGCTTGAAAACTAATATGGTCGCACCATACTTAAAGAGCTTAAAAACCAAGGATCACATCTTATCTCCAAAATACAATAAATTGTTTCACGGTAGCAATGGGTGTGGTTGTAGTATTTCTTCGATTGGCAAAACTTACTTCATATTCAAAAGATAGTACAGTAGTTTTACTTGAGGTTGTACATACTTTTAGACGCGTGCTACTCCTGAGGTGATCTTCTAGGTCATCGCACATATAAAGTGTTCTTCTGAAACCACACGTTTCTTCTGAAATATAATAAATTTCTTGACGGTAGGAATGGGCGTGGCAATGGTACTTCTCTGGACGGTAAAGTACTTCCTGATCTAATTTGAAATTTATTAATACTCATTATTTAACACAGAGACAGAATGTTTATCTTACCTATAAATGAAATTGTAATATCTGTCTGTGATTTCAAAATAATGTTTCATAATACGGAATATGCTATTTATACGGCGCCTAACTTATTGCCTTATACATTATCGTTCAATCGAAGAAGCGTTAATTATAGCGTCTATAGCGTTTCGTTATTTTATTAGAGGTGATATCAGAGACTCTACGGTGTGAGAGTTAATATTGTTGAACTACCCTGCGATCCTTCTCTATGTAGCAAGTATCCATCTTTGGAATTCCCTACCCAAACCTATCCGTGATGCGTCTGCCTTTAAAGACAAAGTCAAGGGCCATTACTTGTATCTACATAAATATAAATTGTATTAATATAAATGCATTAAAGTTTCTCTATAATGTTTAACTATATTGATGTGTAAGAATATCTGCTTTTTTCTCCCGGTAAACAATAGCTAAAGAGCGTCTAAAGCGATGAACTTATTGACTTTTTTACTTTCATTATGTGTTAAATACTTCGTGAGTGACACTATTCATGATGACTGAAATACCGGCTTACTCACGTGTATTTTTCGGGTTCGCCCGACTAGTTTCAAACCTGATCGAGGTTCATAATCATGAGCTCCCGTCGGTCGCAGCGCGTGTCGAACTTAATTCAAAATACCAACTTATAATGGTAATTTTTTTAGATACAAACTCGCTTTATTACTTACAGATTCTCAACAAAAGCTTTGATTTTATATCGGGGGAATTCAACTTCAGGACACACGGCTACTGTAGGGAACGACTTAATACTTTCTTTGCCGTCGACTTGTGCCACGAACGTTGGGTTCTCGAAATATCGATTGATTGCCACTGAAAGTACGCTCAAGGAACAGCACAGTAGTACTGTTAGAGTTAAGGCCCAGTAGAATCTAGAAAAAACAAGTCTTTGTATATACACTTGTTAGTGACTTTAGTCTATTTTCAGAAAACAAAAGGTTGGTGATATTTTTGGACTCAGGTGCTGGAAGCGTTATATCGAAATGGTGGGCTATAGCAAAAACTGAAGAAGTATGAAATAACAGCAACATTTAAGCGGGAGTGGACAGATAATAAAGCAAGGTTATTGACCTCTCACCCATTTGCGATGGTAAGGGCTTGATGGGCAAGGAGATATTCTTGACTAGCTACATACATACATACTAATTGCAACTTGTGGTAGTAAACATAATAAACATAACTAAACCTAACTTATCTAGTACCTGTATTTGGAAAACGCAAGTCGTTTAGCGCCGTGAAATTGCGCCTCTCCGAGTAACTGCATCGAATTCATTCTGGCTGCGACTGATTCAGTGTCGTCTCGGTATCAAATCCTTCCGATTTGTTCCAGATCGGCGTTCAATCGGAATTGGATTTCCTCCGTTCCGGCTCGTTAGTTTCCGGATAGGCTCACGGTAAAAAATAGAAAGACGAAATTCCATTTATTTACCGACTTAACTCAGAACACTTAATAGATTGAACACACAAGACTTCCGTTTCAAATTGTGTCGAAAGAGCTTCTGCCGGCTTCCCGAGGGCTAATAATAACATGACTCTATCTCTTTTCTTTCCATAATATTTACAGATATATCGTTATAGCAATTTTTGTAGCTTGAGTAAGCAAGCTCTTGAGATTAATCGAATCAAAACAAACTTGGTACGTCAACTGTCACGATCAAACTATGCCGGCTTATAAGCCACCTAGAAAGTTTTTCAGTTCAGAGTTTATGGGCGACTAAACTAGTGTCAATCATATTATTAAAGGTTTCGTGAGGTCGCGATGGAGGCCTCCTTGACGAAACGCAGGAATCCTTGATGAAAGAAAATACACATGAATCAAGACGTATTGTATTTTTAACAAATGGCAGTAGGTAATATCTCTATAAAAAGGTACAAAGGCTTAGCGTGCAAGAATACTTGAATGAAAATTTGCTATTTTTCAATAATTGTATTTTTAAATTTCGTAGCTCGCCATTGAAACTCTGTATTACATAATAATTGCATGATTTGACAGTATATGATGGAAATAAAAACAATATTTGGTAATAGATAGCAAAATAGGACAACACAATATACACAATATAATGTATAAACACAGTTCACAATAGTATACAGTATGGTAGAAAAGATATTTTGCAAATTTACAATGCCACCGAATAATACCACTTGAAACTGTTATTCCTGACTTTCATATGAAGGTTTTCGCTGTCGTTTTTAATGACAGTCCGATTGTCAATCAATCATAAACATTTCCTATTCAGATGCTATCGACGATAGTAATTTCGTGCATCTGATAAGGTGCCTACGAGTACGTTCCCTTTGAATTATTTAATGAAAAAAATAAAGGGGTATTTTTTGTTATTTGTGATTTTTTATGTGAACATTTAAAAAGTACGGTTTTTCACTCACTTAATAAGGTCCAAGGATTAAACCTTGGATGGGTCCCTAGATAATGCAGGTTTCAGGGCGATACTTTCCGTATGTTGCCTATATCTAAGTATTTTTTACGTAGCAATGGCAAAATGTCCATGCAAAAAAACATACATTTTACTTGTAACCTATTATTGCTATTAAAAAATTTGTAGGAGTTTACTATTTTCATAGACT
>DWNH01001940.1:0-10538 GCA_018249895.1 Tiana niger | reverse complement strand
CGTATTATACAATAATTATCACTTGCTCTTCGGTGAAGGAAAACATCGTGATGAAACCTGCATGCCTAAGAGTTTAAGAAAAAAAAATTCTCGAAAAAGCATGTGAAGTCCACCAAGCCGCACTTGGCCAGCGTATTGGACTGTGGCCTAAATCCTCCTCATTCGAGAGGAGACCCGTGCCCAGCAGTGGGACTATGATGGGTTGATGATGAGAATTGGATGCGGCGGTAGCACCTAGAAAACCACGGTATTTGTATTGTATTGTATTGTATTTCTGCTTTAGGTATATAATACAATACTTTTGTACAGCAGTGAGTAGTGTATAAGTGTCAGTTAGATCTTATATGAACTTACCCGTAGTGACAAGTTGCTGCAGCCGCGAGGGCAGGTCAGCGGTGGTCATCTCTGCCCCCTGAGGGTGCAGAATGTCCGGCATGGCGTTCCGCCGGCCAGTCCTACCGGTCTCGAGGAACTCCCGCGGCACCTCCTCGTTATTCCTGTCCTGCATTATTGCCATCATTCTCCGGACTGAAATGAGATTAGAGTTTTTATTAGACCATAACACGCTCGATAGTGATCGTCATGTGTTTGTAGACGGCTAGGGACTGAATTACAGGGTGGGTTACGGAATCATAGCTGTTAGTGGGGCTATACGTGTGTATATTGGATAGACACATGTGAGATGTCTCTTCTAGTACATACATGCATATGAGATAATAGTAAATGAATAAGAATATGAATTTGTCAGCAATTGGCGGTAGTTACGAAAACGATTAGCTGTCACGTTTGCTCATTATCAAGAGGTAATTATATCTGATCAAACGCGCTTAGAGCAGTTGAAATAAATGATTTATTTGACTTTCATTAAATGTATGCAAGTACCTTGCAGTTAATTAAACAATTTCATTGCAGTTAATAATGCTCTATCGGTCTACGTATAGAATATGGTTTTACAAAATAGTGTGAATCTACGAGATGTCTACGAAATGAACCCAGCGGACGTAATTAATGAGGTAATAGCTAATGAATCTATCTAATCGTGTTAAGTAATAGATACTTCATCGCATAAAATATATCTGTCTGTTACGGCAGATACAGATAAAAAAAGGAAAAATTGATATGATATCAGCTATCTGCTGAATCGTATGTGGTTTACGTAGAAAATTGACGCAAGTGCACGGTAATTTGGCCAAGTGTCAATTTGTATTGATCGATCGCTTCGTTGCGGAGTATATACGAGTGCGTAACGAAAACGTTAAGTTGGTTAGTTCCGGCGTCGGCCATTGACAGCTTAAAATTGAATTTGATGAATGCGATTTAACACGTTAAACACGATCACAGAAAATAATTATTTTGCTTAAAATAACTTTTCTCTCTTGAAATTGTATTAAATCAAGATGTGTACCCAAAATGTTTGTTATAAGGATCTGCCATAGGTTTCCGTAAATGTTATAAAAATAGAGGGCTCCAGTGACCCCCACGGCGTTTAACGCGTTAAACATTCCATCTGTCTATGGTTCTATCGATTTGCGATTAAAACTTACTATAGACTATTACGTTGATCGTTATTGGAGACGAACAATTCGGAGTGGTTAAGCTCTAGCTATGCATATATGTTAGAAACCATTTTTTAACAAATACCTACCAACAGCTACCTATACCCTGATTGAGATATCGATTGGAACTCTCGCAGTAGGCATTTCTTCGTTTTGTGATGCCTACACTAATTTCATATTGACCCGGCAAACGTTGTTTTGCCATATATTATTATTGAATTACTAAAATGACTATTAAAGAACAGGGGATGGTGATAGAAAGATGAAAATTTAGGGTTGTATGTATTTTTAATGCCACATTATAAAAAAAATAAAAAATAAATGTTAGGGACAACCCTTATCACTTAGGGGTATGAAAAATAGATAGTAGCCGATTCTCATACCTACTGAATATGAATATAAAATTTCATAGAAAACGGGCAAGCCGTTTCGGAGGAGTATGGTAACTAACATTGTGACACGAGAATTTTATATATAAGATACTAAAACGTACTTATATATATGAATTGCGAGGGAGAAAGAGATTTACGTATAAACCCATGTAATGGAATATTGTATAATATTTGATATGTAAATTAGTAATTCTATAAATCGTGGACGTATTGGCTCCAAAGTCTAAAGACAAAATATATTTTATTTCGACGGGTCCCAAGAACAAAGTCGTATCTACAAAATATGAACATAATGTAAATTTAGTAAAAAAAAGCTGCCAATTCAAATTATATGCTACAAGAAACCTCCGTACTGGCAAATTTCTTTCACACACATGCTCGCTCACACGCACCACACACACATACATATAATGTAGGTACCTACAGTAAAAAAAAAATTTGTAACTGCTAATAGAATTAATTGTTGTACTCCGATGTGGGCGTAAATAGTAGCGACACAGTTGACACTATTGCTGCTGTTTACGATCATAACAATTGTAAAACTGTTTTTGTTCAACAATAACAACTTTATTCTTTTCTCTTTTTACGTTCATTTAGATGCACAATTGTTTGTATTTTATTTTACTAATCCTTACTAAATTATAAATACGAAAGTAAATCTGTCTGTTACGCTTTCTCGCCTAAACTGAATCAATTTTGATGAAATTTGGTACAGAGATAGATGACCTGAAGACGGTTATAGGCTACTTTTTTTGGAAAATAAGACGGAATTTGACGCGGACGGATCCTCCGCGGTCATAGTACCTATAATAAGTATAATGCAATAATTGACTAAATTATTATGTACCTACCCAACATTAGCCTTAACGGATCGCACTTTTTATATCACAGGAGCAACAAACGAGCAGGTCTACCGATACTCCACAAACATCCACATTCAATATGAAATAGTACTCAAAGACCTATCAGAGATCGTATAGATGCGATGCATGCGCAGCACCTGAGAATTAGGACGGTCATTTCGCATATAAGCTTCCAGGACACATCCTGGTAACGCAGTGGTTACAGCAGCCCATAGACAAACACCAAATCTTCCGCTAAGACCCCGGGACATTATCTCTATACATATCTGTGTATCAATAGGATACAGTTGAGGTTCTAAGGGAGTAGTACCTCGCCAATCGACCACCACGCAGTATGCCCAAGATCTTCTCATTGCAGGGTGAAACATAATATCGCAAATAAAACTCAATGACAATGAATATAAGTTTATTGACTAAACAAGACACCAAGAAATTAACACGAGAATAACAAAAAAAAAATGTGACATTTTATTTTCTACTTCCGATAAAAAAAACTTAACTAATTTCTTAAGAATTCAAAAATAAGTGAAAAAATCTACAAACTTGTAGAATACCATAATTATTATGTTAAGTGTAAATTTGAAGCTAGTTTGTTTACTTAAGGTTTTATTCATATTTTTAAAACCATTTCTATGTATTGACCTTGTAATGTCGTCATCAATTTATTAACAGCCTAACTAGCCTTTTAATTTTACGTATCAAATTTTTCGGTTATACTCATGTTCAGGAAATTAAAAAAAGCCATATTATTACTTTATAATAGATTGGTTCTATTTTTGATGAGAAAAATGACATTAAATCGATTTTTCGATCGATCGAAAGCAATTGCCTAACTCTCGAAATTATCATCCACTTTCGAGATTGACATTGCTCTGCGGTTAAGCGGAATCTGTAGATCGATCTGCTATATGTTAACAATCTACGGATCGGTTATTGGCACGCTTTATGGTAAAATGGATTGAATTATCAATCTCGATGGCAAAAATTGGATCGAGATCGATTATTAATTTTAGCCGTAAGCAAACAATAACGAATATTAGCTTTCAATAAATGATACGTTGATACAAACAGTGGGCAGTTTAGAAATAACGTGCGTCAAAAGTGTCTAAATATAATCTTTAGTGGTATAATGCTAATTAGAAGAATTAAAATGGTCGCCTTACACAATGTTGAAAGTTTGTCAACGGCATACATTATACAAAGCGAATCTTTATAACCAAAACTGTGAAGCTACTTCGCCTTAAAACTTATCTAGCCCACAAACTCGTAAGACAATTAACTTCGTAAACCAAGTTTTCAAGTTTAAAAAGGCGACACCTGTCAAGGCAGTTGACAGAAAAAGATAAGTTGACAAAGGTTAGTTAGAGGTAACGATAGCCATCAAACATCGAACTTGAACTGGCAACTGGTACTATCTCGATTTCGACTTTACTAGATGAACAAAAAGCTTATTTTTCTCGGACATGTAGAGAAAAAACACATGATTATTAAAAAACAATTTTTTAACTTCAAATCTATCATAGAAAGACTTTTATGCAATATTACGGGGTATGAAAGAGTACTAAATAGTATTAAAAAGTAAAATCGTCAAAAAACAGATAGCCCGTATTGGCAGTTCACAGTCGTATGTGTTGATATGTAGGTCTATCGCGACGACGAGGAGCGCCGTCTGCGCCGAGAGTCGCGCGAGCGGTCGCGCCGCTTGGAGCGACGGTCGCCGCTGTCGCGTCGGCTTCTGTACACAAACATTGTAGTTAATACCATAACACTGACAAATGACACAATTAAATAGATTTTTTAAGAACAATAGCCACTAGTTGCTGTACTATCGGAGGTGGTAGGCTGCCGCCCGGGGAAATGCCACCGTCACACCCATATCTACCGTGAAGCAATTTATTGTGTTTCGGAAAGACACCGGAGTTCACTAAATGCGAGTGTTTAATGTAAAATTTTTAGATATTTCTCGTTTTATTTTATAAGTTATTATTGTCATTTTACTCATTAGGTAAAGTGCTTTCGATATCAGTTTAAAGTTTTTTAATATCTGTAATAGTTACGGAATAATCGCCTGTGAACACTTAACGATTACACCCGGAATATGTGTAATATTTCGTAAAATGTGATTAATTCTAATGCAGCCATACCGCGGGCTGTGGCTGCGCCGCGCGCGCCGCGAGCGCCCGCCGTCGGACTCCGAGTCGCTCGAAGCCTCCCGCTTCTTCTTGGCTTCTGTGCACAAACATATAAATAATATATCTAGTGCCAGATGAAGATGAAAGACAGTTGCAGTAGTTCTTCTGACGACATACACCTACAACTAAATTTGGAAGCACGTTTCTTTCTGGCTCATGACCGTCAGTGTAATTTTATCCCATTTTTCCTATCATTTTTAATATTATAATACTTAATATATTGATATACTTAAAAGTTAAAATAAAAACTGATTCGTTTTATTGGCCTATAAATATGTTAATGGTTTAGTTATATTTTACTAGACCTTGATGAAGTGTGTACTAACCTGCTGCTTTGTTTTCCCGATCGCGTTGCCTGGACTTGATGAGACGAACTATCTCCATCAGCTCCTTGCGAGCTTCGTCACGCTCAGCCTCCTGAGAATTTACATAAAACATGATTAGTGTAATTAAACAGACGTGACAGAGAAAAGGACCAGGACTACCGCCATACCCATTTCTACCGAGAAGCATTAAAGTCGCACCCATCATTGTCCCACTAACGGATATACGGATCTCCTCTCGGGTGCCAAGACTTTTTTAAGCATTAAATTTTTTAGTAAGCCCGAATTCGGACTGCGAGCTGTTATTAAATGGTCAATACATCGTTGGTATCCACATTTTTCCATCCCTAACCATTATACGGAGTAAAGGATGATGAACCGATGTATTTTCACCTCGCGCATTGCAAGGCAGTTAATGCAAAGAGTTGTCTTCTTCGGGTTTAACCGAGCTAACCTGAGTCGCCTCTAATAGCTCTAACTGCTCGAAAGTGTGCTCACCTTCAATACATCTAAAACTATGTACACCTGAGGGTCGTCTTACACTTACGGTACAAATGGGTGTGACGGCGATACCTTCCCGGCCGTTCCGTCCACCATCTAGATTACCACGTATAGTTCTAATTTGACCATTAATTTTATTATATTTAATTACTATTTTACCTTTCTTTTCTCCTCTTCCGAAGTCACCTTTTCAATGGTTGCTTCAGTTGAACTTTCTTGGGCATCTTTGGTTGGGGTTTTGGACCTGAACAAAAGTTTTTATTTTTTTATTTTATTAATTTAATAATTATAATTAATCATTTTAACAAATACTGCTATCATTTGAAACTACATAATATCGCAGAGATTTTTTAATATATTCGGAAATTAGAATAGAATAAGCGGAAACAGAATAGATATAAAACCACTTCAAAAAGCAAAAACTGATCTAGCTCTCTTGTTTAGTGTTAGTCCATTGCAGTTCATACGACACTGGAACACCCAAAGACTGTATTAGATGTTTGTTAGAAGTATTAGAAGCTGTATTGTATATGAACACAAATATAAATAGATATAGTTTAAAAAAACTACGCTTTCGTTGTAATCTGAACAAAAATAGAAGGTAATTTTAAATAATTAAATTTATTAATAAAATCATCGAAAGGATGTACCTACATATATCAAAATCTAATAATTATATCGATAACATCAACAATCACTCAATTAATCGATAACATAATAAAATAAAGACATCGAACCTTGCAAATAGTTCATTCATAAGTTTCTATGCGTATAGAATTATTATAATAATAAAAAACACGCCACGCTTTCCTTCCAATTGAATTCGACGTCTCAAAGAAGGTGAAATTAACGTTTAAAATCTCCGTTACATACATACAAACGATCTTACATATGTAAAAGCAAATAAAAGTGAGTTAAAAAGATATTCAATTGATTAGCTAAAGTCTGCTAATACCTTTCCCCGGCAGCGGGCGATGATGTCTCCGTTCGCTTAGCGTTCGATTTCTCAGTGTTCCCATCATCTTTACTATTTCCTCTCTTACTATCCTTTTCATCTGACTCTTTAGATCTTTCCTCCGTACCCTTCCTACTATCACGCTTAGCACCTCCTTCCTCTGATTTGTCTCTAGGTTTTCTTTCCAAGCTTTTGCTCTTTCCATCCTTCTTATCAGAGGATGCACTCCTGTCATCTCTTCTGTCGGATTTCTTCTTTTCATAATCCTTTCTTTCATCCCGCTTTTCAGATCTCCTACTCTCAGAGTCTCTTCTTTCGGCTGACTTGCGACTGTAATCTCTTTCTGAAGATTTCCTTCTGTTACTCCTCTCTGGAGATTTACTACTTTCATCTTTTCTACCAGATCTACTTTCAGGATCCTTTCTATCCGCGGATCTGCGCTTATCTCTCTTATCCTGAGACTTGCTGCGAGATCTCTTTCTTTCCGTCGATTTCCCTCTTATATCTTTCTCAGATTTAGCTCTGTCATCTTTCTTTGCCGATAACTCGACTGAATCTTTCTTTTCCGAAGAATGTCTTCTATTGTCACTATCTTTTTTGTCATAAGGAGACTTGCTTCTAGAATATCGTCGTTCTGTGGACTTCGGTCTATAGTCTTTCCGTTCAGATGATCTGTTTCTGTCTTCTTTTCTATCAAACCTACTTTCTCTGCGATCTCTACTTCTTGCCCTGTTTTCAGACGGGGTATTCGGATCTTTATCCACTTTAGCTATATCTTTGCTTACATTTTTATCATCTTGTTCTTTTCCTGTACTTTTTATATCTGTATTATTATTTCTTTTAGATTCTTTAGGATCGGATGGTTTATTTTTATCGTCTTTGTCATATTTCCTTCGGTCATCTTGCTGTTCAAAGTTTTTACGTTCGTCCCTTTCGTACCTATGCCTATCGCGAGTGTGGTCTCGCTCTTTCTCGTTTCTATCTCTATGTTCTCTTTCGCGATGCCTAAAACTGTCTCTTTCACGTCGACTATCGCTGCGCTCTTCTTTTCTGTATAAAAGAAAATTATATATAAAACAGTTAGTACGTCCTTATAACCTTACATTACACTGCTACACTACCGATATGTTTTCTTATGCAGAACAAACTTCTACATAATAATTACATACTGTAATTACATCAAAATTAGCAAACAGGCAACCTTCTGTTTGGTGTTAAAAAACATTCATATATTCTATCAACGTTGAAATAGCATTCCTACCATCTAAGAACCAGACGTTGCCAGATCACTGCTGAGGACCAACATAGTCACCTGATATGTAAGCCTCCACACTTTTCTATCTCCGATGTGGTGTTAGTACCTCCACAATAGCCTAGTAAATTATTTTCCATGTAAAGTTAACCTTAACTAAATAAAAACAAACCTCGGCTCCTTAGATTCTTGGCCCTTTCTAAACGTGCTTCTGAGCAGACTGAAGGGGTCGTATTCACCCTTAGCGCTAGTTTCAGGAGTGACGGTCACATTAGCAACAGTTGACTGCAGCTTGGGAGCGTGACCTACGGAGGATGCGAGGCCCTCGCGACGGCGCTCTCGAGGCTCTCGAGTTTCTGTCACCTCTCTCGCATTCCTTTGCAGAATATTATAAATAAATAAAAACCAAGTGTTCGAGCAATTCATACACAAGCTAGGTGTAGCCTGTACTGTGATCACCAGATAACTGTATATATATGTAATAACTTTACACCTAGATACACTACAACCTGTTCATCATAAAAACAATAGTCCTGGATGGGAATCGAACCCATGACTATTGGCAGTTTTAGCAGTCAGGATCATGCAGAAGCAGGGAACCAAGTAAATTATAGTCATATAATATTTCTCAAAAACTAAAAAAGTAATATTATTTATTTATTTTCTTCAGACAACTGAGAAACATACATAAATACTTTTTTTGTAAATACATATACCTATAGATAACAATACACCCAGATACAGAACAAATATTCGCGCTCATCACTCAAATATTTGTTCTGTATCTATGTATGTAAACATTAGAAGTACAGCTGCAGTGAGACCTGTGTCGGTGGTGCCTCGGGTGCACGCCGAGCGCACGCGCCAGCAGCTGCGCGCGCCCCGCGCCGCCCGCCGCCCGCTCCGCGCCCCGCCGGGCCCGCCAGCCCCTCGCCTGCCGCGCCTCGTCCGCCTCGCCCTCCTCTGCCGAACGAGTACACCTCATGCAGTAATAATAGTAACTAGGAGCTAGGTTCGCCCGGGGAACTACCGCCGCACACCCAATTCTACCGTCAATATTGTGTTTCGGAACAAGGATGTGGTTGCCGGAGTTTACTAAACACGAGGAAACCATGTTAGTCCTCAGTAGCAACGCAACCATGTACAATTTCAAATAGGACTATGGCACTGTCTGGGGTTGATTATGTATGTTTATGGGATGTAGACACCCCTTAACACCAGGTGACCTGTATGCTCCTTTACTATTTTTGCCAATAAAAATAATAGTAATAATAACTTCACAACCGAACCCAAGAACCTTCCTGCCCTTCGAATAGTGGACCGGCATGGTAACCACTACAGCACCTGGGTCGTCAAAAATCTTAGAAGATTTAAAAAACTAATATGTAACAGCTAATCAAGAAAGATAAATAAGGTGGTGTAAGCTAAGCCTCCACTGAATCGATCGATGCTTATACCTCTAACAAAAAATTATACACAAGACAAGTAAATATATATATCAATATAATATTAACAACATACCCTCCTGTTCCACATCCTCTTCGAAGTCCAATGCGTTATAATCTACTTTTTCATGGCGGGTCTCCTCTGTACAGAAATGTTACTTTATACTTTTTGCAGTTATCTCAGCTCACTTCAAGCACAACGTTACCTTTGACAGCATTCACAACAATAAACAAAAAGTTAAAAAAAATATATAAAATAAAATTTTAATAATAAAGAAATACTTCAATAAAAAGCTACAAAAAAGATATGTCAAAAAATTTAAATATAATATGACATTGAAATAGTATGAAAATTAAAAAATAAATTTTAAAACATGTCTGAGTGTTATAAGTGTTTGTGAAGGTAAATCAAAGTAACAAACCCATAGTAGTGTCGCATTCGCCCTCTTCCCGCTCGCGGGAAGCTTCTGGGGTACCTTGTTCACCTTCTTCTGAAACAAATATCAAACAATTTAAACGGCTTCGGCGATGGCATATGGATCCGGGGAAGTACCACCGCCACACCCAAATCTACCGTGACGCAATTTATT
This sequence comes from Tiana niger, assembly GCA_018249895.1. Classification (NCBI taxonomy): domain Eukaryota; kingdom Metazoa; phylum Arthropoda; class Insecta; order Lepidoptera; family Hesperiidae; genus Tiana; species Tiana niger. The sequence continues at coordinate 469 of DWNH01001940.1, read as the reverse complement.
GTGTTTCGGAAGAAGGTTGTAAGCGACTATCTTAGTTCAGGTAGCACTAAAGAACTGCCTGAGGCTCCATATAGATGTCCATGGGTTGCAGTGACCACTTAACACTAACCTGAACGCACGTTTGCTATTTTTATTCAATAATTAAAAAAATTCAAGGGCGGATAATCAAATATAAAGGCTTATCCTAGTCTAGATATTGTGAATTCTGGTCTTCATACACAACACAGGTATGAAGACTAAGAATGGTTAGTAATTTAGTGTACACTAAATGTTATTATCACTAATAATAACTTACTGCTATGAGGCTTGTCAGCGTGGCCGAGCCCTCCCTCTTGGTGCTCTCTCTCGGCACGCTCTTGATCAATACGCTGGAAAAAATATTAATAATATACATTTGACTGGCCTCGTGGTCTAGTGGTTAGCGAACCTGACTGCTAAACGGGAGGTCGTGGGTTCGATCCCCACCCAG
>DWNH01001939.1:0-10539 GCA_018249895.1 Tiana niger | reverse complement strand
TTCCATTTATCACTCACCCCTTCAACAATTCATAGAATGATTTATATCAAAAAATATTATAACAAAGAAACAAAAGAATGATTGAACTTTTTTAATAAAATTTTTGACTAGCTTCCAGAGGTCTATGTAGAGAACTACATCAGTACTCTGTAGGGCAGCTAATGTAATAAATCAAGCAAACGTAATCTACGTTTCAGAATATACACATTTAGCACTTACTTCGTGTAAAATAGAATATGTTTTACTACTGGTTGCGTCAATTAGAAAACTTTGACGTGCATGCAATGTATTCCTATACGTTCAACGCACTGTTTTAGTGTCTTGGCCAAACAGAGGCGCAAATTTTCAACTCTGGCTAACCTTGAACACTTGCCAGCACTGTTCCCGAGTCCCGTGCTCCGATTAAAATCTGTGTATATTTATTTAAAGAGGAAACAAACATTTCACTAAGTATTTATTAGCGTTTTTACAGGTCGTTTTCAAATAAAATTAATGAAAACAGTACTAATGTTGTTCGGTTAAAAAATATGGATACCGGGCTGCCGGTTATTCATTACCCATAAATTGTTCTTTGGTTAAGGTAACGAAGTCGTGAGACGCAATATGTTTAGAATCCATATTTCACAAAGGTCTTTGTTAGATTTACGTATGTAAATTTTATTTCTTGTAATTGGGAGGAACGAAGTTAAGAATTAAATAAAAATAAAAGTCGCCTTTGCATTGAAAATGTTCATTACGTCTATACTTTTGAAAATGATTTCTATCGTAGATACATTTTAAGATCTACCTTCTCTTTCTCAAAGCCCTGAACCCATCGAAAGCAGACTAGAGAGGTCATTTATATGTCATCACGATTTAGGTACCTATAGACATAGAATAGTTGCCTAATCTATGTAAGGTAGATTACTCGTCTGAACTAAAAAATAGTGTTAATCGGTTAAATTGAGATTAATTTTTAGCTCTGCCGAGTAATTAATTTGTAGTTGGCATTGTAAGACTATTTTTAATATTTTGGGGCAAATCACGCACGGTCATATAATCTCAAACTAGGCAGAACCTGTGCTATGGTAAATAGACAACTGATAAACATACACAAATATTTTTAAATACATGTTTATATCAATAACAGTACTGTGTAATGTAGATTAGTTTTTGATGACGAACTCATTATTAAAGAAACTGAGAAGTGTAAAATATTGAAAATTAACATAATTAAGACGACCTTGTACCGTGGTCAACAAGTGTCAACTTCCTACATTTGTGGCCTACTTTTGCACATCTGCCTATTATTTTGAATACCAACCACTATGAGTGGAAATATTTCGTCATTTACAAGCACGGTAGGAATAGCTTATGTAGGTACATTTTGAAATAGTCTCATTTGATTATTCATAATTTGTAACGTAGCGAAGTTTCGAGTGGCATGCAGTGCTTGTGTGCAATATAATATGTATGAACCTACATACCGTAGATTGAAACATATCTTCATTGCTATCTATTAGAAACTATTTTTGAGATTATTTAATTACATTATGATATAATAATAATGGTTATGTTGAATACGGTACAATGAGGTGAATATTTTTTAATGGTTGGCACACAATGGAACACGTAACTCTTGATCATACTTATGTAATGATGTCTTCTTATTATTTGGCACTTCACTATTAATACATACATGTAGGTAGTGTAAAAATATAGTTCGTGCTGTCTGGTTACGCCCTCTTACGTGCCTTGCACATGTACTCGACCTATAGTGCACTCGTGACGACGTCGCGTATTCATTGAAACATAATAATAATGATAGCAGACATACTATTAACTGGCTTATCTAAAAGTTGTTAAGTAGTACTGGGAGAATGGTGTCCACCAACCCACACTTGGCCAGCGCGGTGGACTGTGGCCTAAACCCTTCTCATTCGAGACCCGTGCCCAGCAGTGGGACTATGATGGGTTGAGATGATGACTGGGAGAATAATTTGGACTAAAATAAATTAGAAAAAAAGTAAGCGTCGAATCAGATAGTTTTTGCCATTTGAATTTGTCAAGCCTATAATGTACTTTGATTTATCAAACTGACTAAAAGTGTAATTGTTTGTTATACTGCTAAATAAACTTAATATTAATGAATTAATCACAAATAATTCCCTCTCCAGTGTACCCGTAGATAATTTTGTTACAATTTGATAATAGTAGTAGTGTAATGTAGGGTATTAAGAGCAGTCTCTACTTTACTATAATATTGATGTGCGTGTCGCACGTGGCGCACACACGCAGTTGTATAAATGACGCACCAAAATTTTCCTCTATAACACGTCCGCTGACATTTCGCAGAAGTTTTTTCATCGCCGAAAGTTGAGGTCGGTCCTTTGTGCTATTTCAGGAAAACCTGGAAGCAAGCCAACTCTCCAAACGGACATTCGGCGCAGTTCAATACGCGCACAGGTCTTTGATCTGGACTGCGTATAGTCTCGCATTTATATACATACATGTAAACAGGATAACCGCTTCTGCGTTGCCGTTAATAACAGCTTAATATGAAGAAAAAAGTCTATTAATAATGTAAAAAAACCAACTCTACTCTTAATGGTTTGTACATTAGTGGTTGTTGCATTGCGCAATATTTATCCTCTTAGTATCTTTGTGGCGCGAAGAGATGTGCATTAGGGTTGTTGATGTTCATTTAAGATAAAAATATTCAATGAAGCAAATAGGTACACCCGTTTCTTTATTCTCGATGTTGTGTTCTCATTAAAGGCAATAGAAAACAGATTGCTTATTAGTCTGTTGGTGTTTTGATGCTATTACTAATTCTAACTGTGATCACAAATTGTTTTATACGTCGCAAAAACAGTAAATATTTGCTTCTTTTTTGCCTACAGTTGTATTCAGAATGGAAGTAAACAACGATGACGTAAATATTAAATTAGACTTACAAAATTTCGAAAAACAGACTTGCGAAAGAATGAAATATTAATTTAGTTGGGTTATTAATTAGTTTTTACTAAATTCAAACAGGAGAAGGTTGTATGTTTGTCTTTTCCTTTTTCATGGAAATGATTCTTTTTTTAGATTAAAAAGATTACTAGAGGTGGTCCCATATAAAAAGGTAATTGCACTTTCGACCATGTCGGAACATAGATCCTGGAAATTACTAATAGAACTTCATAACGAGTGCTTGCAATCGAATTGGATTTAAAGCTACCTATATTTCGAATATATTATCATATTAGATTTTAGGTAGAAACTGTGAAATAAAAAAATAATTTATTAGACTCCAAGTAACTATTTTGAACTAAAGAAACTACAAACGCAGACTTGGATCAAATAGAGAAAATAAATTAGGTATTTTACAACAAATTATAAGGTAGAAATGGATGTTGCGGTAACACTTCCCTAGGGACCACAACCTAGAAGGTAACTTATATAAATTGAAATACATAAATACAGCATATAAAAGAAAACAAAATATAGACAATGAACAATAAGTTTAATAGTATCAAGTGGTTGGGTCGGCGCGCTGTTGAGCGATCTGCGCGGCGGCGCAGCAGTGCAGCATGAGCGCGGTGAGCGCGGCCGCGCGGCTCTCGCCGCCGCTGTCAGCGCGCGCGTCCGCTGCTGACAGCTCCTCGCGCACTGCTAGTAACTGGAATACAATCCAACTTTTACAAAGAGAAATTATGTTATAAATAATGTGGACTAATTTAAGCAAGTAGGCTAGAGTACGTAAATCAATCGAGGTTCCATAAAAGTTTAAACTTGTCTTATGTCATTTGGTGAAGAGATCTCAAGTATTCATTGGTTATATTGGTAATAAAACAGATGTATTAGCGATTTACCATGTCATGTATCTGCGAGGCGGAGAGCCTGGCGGCGAGTTCAGGGGCGGAGTCCCTTGCGGCCGCTAGCAGGGCGTCGGGCGGCAGCGCGGAGGTCAGCACCGGGCGCAGCAGCTCGCTCATGCCGCCCCTCGCCAGCCACGTGGCGCCGCACGCGCCGAACGGGCTGCCCGACTCCAGCGACTGCTTCCTTTGCGTCACAAGGGCTGATTGTGAAAAATATTGCCGCTTCTTACGCCAATTTATGGATGTCTATACTAACATTGTAAAGAAAGGAAAGTAGTAAAGTTTGTAAGGAAGACAGTTTTGTAAGTTTATTTGTAAGAGGTTAACTTCTCAACTATCCATCCGATTTCAAAAATTGTTTCACAACTTGACAAGTAGGTACGTGTACATTGTAAAAAATATGTAATAATTTAGGTGTTATTAAGCAGTCTGGAGTGACTGCTTTCTATACAACACGTAATACTACAAGGCCTAGAAGCACAGAAGAACAGAAGAACAGAAGCATTAGAAACTAACATACTGTTTGTATTTTACCTGGGCGTATGGCTTGGAGAAGGAGGCAGGGATCTGGAAGAGGCGTTGGACTTGGGCGCGGAGAGAGAGTGAGCTGATCCAGCTCTGCGCAGGCCGGCCATCAGCGCGTTCACTGCTCCCCCGCCTGTCGTTGTAAACGTTTGTTTATATAAACTTACGAAGGATTTAAATCTTCTAAATTGCTTCACTACTATAATGTAGATGTATCAACGTAGTTACTGGAATGATTTACTAGGATGGCTTCCTATGGAAACTTCACATGTGTTATTCAGTAACAACCCGGGAGCTTCGTATTCTATTCTATCGTAAAGCAATTTATTGTTTCGGATGGAGGGTATGGTTGCCGGTGTTCACTAAATACGAGGCGACCAACTTTGTCCTCAGAAGTAGCAACGCATGTATTTGGTATCTCAGGTAGGACTAAAGTACCTACTGCCTGAATTTGACAGTGAATGTCCTTGGGTTGCAGTGATTATTTAACACCAGTTGGTCTGTATGCTCGTTTGCTATTTTTATTCAATAAAAAAAACTAATCCACGAAAAGACAGTGTATGTGTTAGATTTCCTGATGACAATGTTGCTATTATAGTTTCTGCATCCACTCCCTGACTATTGGTTCTCAGATGAACTCAGTTCTATTTAAGATGTTTATGGATTGTAATGCTCACTATTAAGTTGTTCATGAGTTGGCATTTCGTTGTAATTCTTTAAAACGGTATAGTTGAGAAAACGTTTTTATTCTCCGTAGTTTTCATAACCGTGTCATGAAAAATGTTGAATATGCTAAAGCGTTTGGTTAGTGAATAATTAGCACAGATTGGTTCACAAATGAGAGGGGGATGTGTAACCTCGGACAAGATGGCCGATAACAAACGAGAATTATATTGCATTGTCTTCGAATTACACAACGTACGTCATTATCCTTGAATATGAAGTTAACCAGACCGTTAATTGGAACATTTGTAATGCATACATTTCTTAATTTGTTAAGAATCAAGGAAGTTGTACCTGCAATGAAGAAAACATAAAAGAGAGTGCATGAGTTAGGGATAGTATAACCGTACAATGGACAACGATGATAGTATTTTTTAATTAATTAATAATGAAGTTTGAATGGACACGTAAATGCAAGAACTGTAATATTTATTGGGGCGTATTTGTATCTACTAGTACAGTTATGAAGTGGAGGTTGCTGTTGAGAACAAGCAGGTTAAACATGACTTTATGACGTTAAATTTTTGATGTTATTTTCATGTTAGAGAACATGCTATCAGTAAGTTAATGTATCATGAATATTGGTTCTTATTGGTCGGGAAAGCGAACGGAAAATTAGCAGAGCAGTGGATACTAAGGAAAATAAATTGATGACGAACAAAACATACACAACACGGACGAACAAAGGATTCCCAGAATAGGGTGAGTTCATAAAGATTTAGGGAATAAACAGTAATCAGAATGAGAGAAAAACCTGAGCATATTTGTGTTGGTACGTCAGATGTATCCGGATGGGTTAAAAACGCGAAAAGCGCTCCGTTCGTCAGCATTCAAATAGTTCGTCTGTGTAAAACAAAAAAAAATAAAAATAAAAACTACCATAAAACAAATTGAACGAAATTAAGCAGTAGAGTCGCGTCTATACAAATAAGACAAGCGATTAATTTCTGACATAGAAATGCACGATATAATTTATTGTGCAACGAATGACAGGTGCCAAAATTGATTCATGAGTCCAAACGTTGTATTTGTTCTATGTACTGAACTGATTAAATTTCTTCTTTTTTGTACACTTATGATTAGTTTAAATAGTCTCAATAGTACAATATAGCACTAGTCTAAATTTCTATTTTAATACCAAACAACATTTACTATCTGAGCGCAAATATGTGCATACATATTTGTATTTCTTATATACAAAATTTATGAAACTGGTCAAAATTTTACCTTCTTCGTGTACGTCTAAGGAATCTTTACGTTCGAGTTTTTCGTCTTCGTCTGAATCTGGATCCACTATGGAATCAGCTTCTGTCATAATGAGCTCCGGCGGCTGGCAACCCAACCCTGTTTGATCTGTAACCAAAATATTTTTCATTTATGTATTTTAGGAAGAACTTAAGATTATTTTCTTTGCAGGGATTGCAGGGGAAGCACATAATGTATTTTAAAATAGCAGCGTTTTAAGTCTTCCACTCGGAAATAAGAAATGATATACATACGTAGGTATTAAATATATAATTATTGATTTTTATGCTCTCGCTACAGATTATCCCCACAGAGGTGTCGCAGGTAGATTACTAATTAAAGTTTTCATAAGAACAATTGTACATAAAACAATTATATTATTTTTGCTATCTGTATGATTAATCAGATCAGTTTTCATAATTTTAAAATCAATATTATAGTCTGTTTTTGTGATAAATGTCCATCTTCGGAGCGGGTGGAGCCGCGTTCACGGCTAGTTTAAAAATATAATAAGTATCTAACTAGGTTATTTTTAAAAGTTTTGCAAACACCAATATGTTTATCTCAACCGAATCGCAGGTGTTTAGTTTACTGTAAATCATTCCAGGTAAGATTACTCCAGATACAGATTAGAATCGTTTATTTTATTTTCATATTAGTCATTGTACTCAGACTTATCTTTTTTATATAAAGAGCATGATATCAATTTATAGTAAATTTTAGACAGTATTTTAAACACTAAACCCTTATTGCCCTACACTAGGATTATCTACATATATCGTTGATGCCATGGACACATTTTAAACAAGAACACAATTTTTTTTATTGAATAAAAGTAGCGAACGAGCCTTTTTCCGAAACAATAAATTACTTCATGATAGGTTTGTGTATGGCGGTGGTATTTCTTCGTGCGACGGCCTACTCGTACCACTTACAAAACACCCAGACCGAAAATAGAAATCTAAAATTCATCATTGAAACTGCCTTGCTGGGAATCTAACCCAGGGCCCTCCGAATGCTAGGGCTAGCCTACAACTACGGCTTGGTAACCACCATACCATTCGGATCATCAGTTCGGAAGTATCTGAGATCGTATCTACTTGTATATTATACGTACATGGTTTGTAGGTAACTATTCGGCTTTAAAGTGTGTGCTAATATTACGGTAGAACTTACTTCATAAGTAAGTATCGAAAGTGTCATATCATCGGTCTGTAAGATAGAGTGAATAGACTCTGAAGATGGCAGGCAACTATATTAAAAAAACTTCTTATAAACTTATAAGAATAGCACCATATAATCATAAATAAATTCATAGCTTCTATAAAGCTATCAAGACATTGTGCGATCTCTCAAGGCACTGACTGACTTTAATGATTTGATTACATGCACATTACACCCTTCGAGTATAGTAGCGAGACAGTGCACTCGACCGAGTGCTTGGTTCATACCTATGTGCTAGCAATAATCAAGACTCCGTCCGCGTGGAATTTAGAAATTAAGTATTAAATTCGAAAAAAGTTGTTTAAACGGATTGCTTGATAATTTAAGTTTTCATGATGTATCCCGCAGGAAATTTTTTTTTTCTGGAATAAATTGGATGTTAGTTAACTCGAGGTAAAAATGTATCGTCCCATTTTGTCTAGAGGTTTTCACGTGACGCCTGCATAAACAGAAAGACTGAAAAATAAATGTTTTTGGCTTCCATCTTCCAGTAAAGAATGTTTCAACCGAAAATATCCAAAAATGTTTAACTCTTTTTTTTAACAGTGGTACAGGATAGGAGGTTTTAACAATATTCTATTTCAATTATGTACGTGTATTACAGGACCTACATGTTGCTACAAAACCAAAAGACGGGTAGGTAAACACTTATTCGGCTTGACTTGCTTGGCCGAGAGCTATTTTACTGTCTCGCCATTGTACCTACTCGGTTCGTGTAATCGAAGCATAAGGAAGGAAAAGTCGTCCGCATGACTCACATACAGGAATCAGTTTATTTCTCCATATGGTCATGTTTTGAGGTCGTTGCCATATTAAACTATAATATTAAAACTGTAAACTCTTATCTTGTTTTTTTTTTAAACTATTCGCTAAGAAAATTGAAATTTAGAAACAATTAGAAGTTATTTAACTTTATCGTTTTTGACAAATAATATCTAACAATAAAAAAATTACACAATATTTCGATTTAACAGAAAGTACTGAATAATGTAATAACCTACGCTCTTAAATATAGTGTTATATACATATATATCTACTCTTTGGCCTACAACACAGACCAAAGTAGAGGTACGTACAGTATTAGATTTTTTTTTAATAACTCCCAGTAATAATTTGTAGATTATTTAATAGTCTCTACTCTAAGTATTTACATAATAGAACAAACGCAATTCGTTATGAAATCGTTTTATATTTCATACAGACCTATAAAATTTAACAAGCAAAACTAATGCGAGAAATGATTTTTTCGACTGCGTTGAAGTATTGCGGTATGGCCTCGCTCGTAATTTGTTAGTTCTATTGCATTAAGTTAATACTAATGTGTAATCGCGTTAATTTTCACACTTGCTTGTAAACTAATTTACTTAATATTACCCGCATGTTGTTTATTACAAGATTTTTGAATATTTCGTATGCTGCAATACATTTAGTGGTTTCAATTTCGTCCTCGGTGGATCGGTTTGCAATCGCATCAACCGCATCTAATTATTCGAAAATTTGTGTAGATACCTACTACTTTTAGGTACGGGTTTCGCTAAATACAAGGCAGCCATCTTAGTGCTCAGAAGTAGCAACGTATCTATTTGCGATGTATGGTACTTCCTGACCACTAAACCAGATGGCTTGCATGCGCATTTGCTATTTTTATTCAATAAAAAAAGAAAAAAAAGGTATTACTAAAATTGTCTTGCTTTTATGATGAGTCATATGATAAGAAAATGTGCAATACTCCATCTTATAGAGCTCTAGATTCTCAAATCATATAAAATGTATTGATCTGCACTGTTGCAAAAATCCTTAACCAACGACCTTTGTCTCGTACAAATACAAACAGAGTGTGACAGGGATTAACGCTCGAGACAGTAGTAATAGTGCGAATTACAACAAAGCAATTGTAACCGCATAGCGATTCTCCCTCATGCAGTCTATAGTATATTCCTATATACAATGCTTATTAAAGTATGTAAAAAAACAAAGAAGTTATTTAAAAAAGGCATGAACAAGATGTTCGTGAATTAAAAAAAATATGAATGATTAATGTGGCCTAAATCCTACTTGTTTTTGTTGAAACGACACACAAATCCACTCGTAATGGACTGTTAATACAAAGAATGATGAGCAAGGAATATTTATAAGTTTATTTTATCGTCATCTCTATGACTTAACAGCAGACCTGACAGACGTTGTTCTGCCCGAAGCTTTCTATTCTGTATTTAGAACTATTTAATTTTAGAATTATCCCATCTCTCAAGTAGTAACAAATCACACATTTTGAAAAAAGAATGATAAAATCTGTTAAGTGGTTTCGGAGTTCATCCCGGGCCAACGTTGTGACACGGGAGTTACATGTTAATGATATGGAAAAAGTAGATTCTATATATGTATCTACATATATTTTTAATTACCTGCTGTAGATTATGTGTCTTTTTTAATTGGAAAGAATAAGCAAACGATTATGTAGACGACTGGTGTTAAGTCTGCAACCCATAAACATCCATATAAAACGTCACCTACCGTAACTAGATATTTTATAAGTTAGTATTCAATGTTGAAGTGCTAGATTTGCCGAACAAAGTAAAGTGGAGCGTTCGCGCCTTCCGCGTCTTACAACGTTCACGCAATTGTTCCAACACTCGCAATGCTTGCTCCTCCGGATTGTTGGAATGCCTCGTATGATTGACGTGTGCCTTTGTTATTTATTTTGCAACGACTCTTTGAAAGTAATGTACTTAAGTTATCAATGTAATTACTCGTTAGTGTAATTACGTGCAAGGAAGTTGATTCTATGACATATTAATTAAATACAATGTTTATGAATTATTATGAAATGTGTTTATGAAAATTTAAATGTAAGTAGGTAAATGGTAAAACTTAACACCTATGAAAAGTAGCGAAAGAGTGAAATATGTCGTGATTGATTTCCAACGAGAGGGATTTCAGAGAATTGAGGACACGTCATTACATAGCGATGTTAAGG
>DWNH01001938.1:0-10539 GCA_018249895.1 Tiana niger | reverse complement strand
CAACACCCGGGTTCAAGAGTATCGATATGCATCTTTTATAGGATTACAGGAATAAAATAATAAACAAATAACGCTTTACACCCATAACCCCACAATAGGATTCCTGTATCATGGACACACTAAGACAATTAACATAGCTCCACACTAGGATATCATGGACACACTAACACCCACACCGGGAACAGAAATCTAAACTCATCATTTAAATTACTACCCCATTGGGAATCGAACGCAGAACCTTTCGAATGGCGCATCGGCATGCTGACCAATAAACTCTAGGTTGTCAAATAAATGCTAAAGATATACAGAATGAGCGCGGGAGTCGACATAGCGCGGCCGACACCGGAGGGGTCGTTGGCACATCGATTTTCGATTCGTTCGGTGCAATGAAGTAGGTCGAGTGCTGGTCTGAGATGAACAAATATGACAATATGAATATGTAAACGTAAAACGTACTAAAAAGTAATACTTTTGATTTTATAAAATCTTCGCGAAGGACACGATTTTAATATTCATTAACAAATAAAAAAAAAAACGTCTGAATCTTGAGTCCTTGTAAACGATTTAGATATAAATCTGTAATGGTTCCATTTTTAAGTTTAATAAATAAATAAATTTGTTGTATCATTAAATTTTGAAAACGATTTATTATGTTTAGGTATCGCATAAAAAGCAAATTCAATTTTTTGCATATTCCATAATCTTAAATTTTATATCTAAGAAATATAAGATAAGAGACCTTAATTAGGTTCTCAGGTACAATAGGTATAAATGAATCATTCATAGCATGAAGTCTCATGAGTGAAGTATGAAATCTCAGTTAATATACGAACAATATTTGTTTTGAAAGAAATTTGTTGTGCAAGTACCTACTGTGGCAGTTCATGTAACAGTTGCTGTAAGACAACTGGCAGTATTCAAGCTCGACCTTCAAACCCGGAGACGACCATTTTTAACAAGGCGTAGTTATTTTTTGCCTTAAAGAAATTTTGCATGTCACCGTTTTCGTAGTTTCAATATGTTTATGCAATGCCATAATTTTTTTTAAATTTCCCGTTTCGTGTTACTTAAAAATTTAAGGAGAAACATTTAAATGATTGGATTAAAAAATATAAATTCGTGTTACATTGTGTGTTTTCGTTTTGGACAGGAACTCAACTTGTAGAGAGTATAAATATAAAATTTCATAATTCAATTAAGCTGTAATCCAATATCGGCTTCACTGCCAATGGATTAAAAGTAGGTCAAGTATCTGTTAACTGAATTGTACTTTTTGGTGCACTTATTCGTACAGACTCGTAATAATAATATTTTGTTCAATATTTTTCTGGTTTGATAATCCTTGTGTATGAGAGTTGTCTGAAGTTGAGTATGTATACGCCTTCTACTCTACCGACTCTATCTTTGACCGACTTCAAAAAAAGGAGGTGGTTCTTAATTCATTGGGATATTTGTATTCATTATATTCTTTTTAAACCTGCTTGCCGCAAAATTTGTAAAATAAAAGAGTAAAGCTAAGTACATAAGCTTATATCTGTTAAATAAAAATCACGTCTTTCGAATGGGAACTCTGAAGATATTTCTCCTAAGTTTTTATCAATTATATATGTGTCTCCCAAGAAGTTATTGATACAGAAATGAGGAGTTTTCAAGTTTTCATTAGGGTGCGATCGGAGCAGTTAGAGCCCTTTTATTATCTGCTCGCCTCTAAATTGCGCAAAAGAAATTCTCCCCCGGAAAAAAGGGAACCGAGGACAAAAACCTTGTACCCAACTTAGCTGCCGATGGCGCACCGTTTAAAATCGAACACGATAACAGTGGAAATGTTTTTATTTTTGTAAATGGAAAGAATTTATGTGTTTTTTAAAGTAAATATTGCGATCGATGGCAGTTTTCAGTGGAGACGGTTCGATAAGACGTTTTTATATCGCCCCGGGACGGTTAGGGACTGGTTCGGACGCTGCGTAATATGCCGTTCGATTTTCGGTAATGGTCAACTGATAAGCAAATGACGTCATTATCAAGCTCGGCTTAGTTGTCTGTGTCGTTTATTTCGTTACATCGAATGATTGGTTCGACGTATATTTGGGACCAATACTACATAGTACGTATTAAATGTTCACTAAATATGAGGCGACCATCTTAGTCCTCAGAAGTAGCAACGCATCAATTTGCGATTTCAGGTAGGACTAAGGTACTGACTGAAGTTGCAAATGGATTTCCATGGCGACGCAGTGACCACTCAACACCAGGTGGCATGCACGCTCGTTTGCTACTTTTATTCACTAAAAAAAAGTAGTAAAATGTCATACTACTACAGGCGGGTTTACGGAAAATTTGAGGCGCAAATTGGAATTTAAAAGTTTGAGCGACGACAGTTATTGTTTTCTTAATAAATGTCTTGATTGCTCATGGATATCTTTTTACGAAATTTTTAAAAGTAAAGTCAGACATACGCGCTCTTACACAACTTAGTGTCTAAGCAATGCCGCATAAAAATTGTAAAAAAGTATCTACTTATGAAAATATAAACACGTTATGACACGTCTGTGATTATAGCAATATACCTATAGCGTATTCGTTATCAATTGAGATATCAGAGCTTTCGTCAGGTTATACATTAAAGGCGCGGGGTGGATCCGGGTAAACACGACCCCCCCGCGCTGATAAAGAATTGAGGGTATTAAACGATTACAAACGCTTTGCGGTTCAATAAACAGATCTCTGTGGGCTACTGTTTTAAATAAATTAAATATAGACATATTTATTGTTATTATCATAGTTTCAAGTACATTTGTATGTACTTGAAACAATATATATATCTATATAACAATAATATATCTTAGTGTTTGTATACAGAGCATGCACTCTGATAAATAGGTATCTCAGTGAATTGCAGGTTGCTACATCTAACAGATTGAGGAAGAATATTTAGGGTTGAAACTTTTACTGCGGAGGTAGCGGCAATGTGCAAGAATGGCATTAAAGCAGTGGTGTGGTGTTCAGAGATTTCAGAGCATCGTCGCAGAGAAAGGGATTTTTTTAAACTTAGCTACTCTTCAATATACGGATAGTTTCGAAAGTCTTTTTAAGATAAGGAATCCCCAATGAAATAGTTCCCATCTGCAATACAATGTTGCAATAGCAATTTTCTGGAGGTCAAAACTGTCCCGCTAGACATAAAAGAGACGGTGTTCTCCTTGTACCATCAACAGAGTCACTTTGCTCGCTCGCTACTTTCTAAAATAGGTGTCAAATGTCCACAGATAAGGGTACCTTCATCCAGTCTTATTTATGTAGCGCAGCATCCGATTGAGAGCTTTCACAGGCCGGCGACATTTGCGTGCGCGTATCTACCCTCCGTTTTGCTTCTACGTTTATTTCCTGCGACTCTTGCTGCCGCCTGATTTTATTTGTACTCCACCTTGTAGAGACGCCATGTTTTGGTGAGTTTGAATAAGGATTTTTTTCGTATAGAATTTTAAATTAAAAGAAAAAAATTCATTTATTACAAAGAAAAAAATCTTAATTTTTAGACTATTTTAGGACCTTCTTAAAATTGATAATTAATATAAATTGTAAATAATAAAAAAAAGAAGTGGCTTACGTTGTTTATGTAAATAAATTTTGATAAAAGTTTTTTTAAACGATTAAGAACAGGAAATGTTTAAAAGTAAATATTTATACACTAATTTCTCCGCGATCCTTGGATAAATCCAAAGTTCATCAAACTTTCGATATTTTTGAAAGAATAAATATTGTTACTTTATCTAATAAGGATTAATTTGTACCTACCAAATTTCTACGAAATACTAAAACATGGAGAAATGGGACTGTCTACATAATTCAAAACGTTTGGTTATTATAATCCACGTAAAACACTCGCAATTGACTAGAAAAAATCAGCCAAGTACGTAGAGGATTTGCTATGTAAGGGTTCCGTATCTATCTTTCCGTAAAATATGAAAACAAATATTTCGTAAGTTAACAATAATTCTAGGACATTTGTAAGTCGTAAAATTCTTAAATTATAATTATTATTTGAGTAGTGATACCAAATCTCGTTCGGCAATGCCAACACGAATTTGACTTTTATTACTTTACTGTTAGCATTATACATACAAGAATTGATGCTCTTATGTAATATGTTTCTTACAATAAACCGAAAAAAAAAACGCTAAATGGTTTCGGTGCCCCATAGGTACCAACTTAATTTTTTAACTTTTTTGTTTTTATTATACATAAGGTTGGACAAATCATAATATTCATAACACATATTCTGTAAAAATTTCAAACTGTTTAATTATAATATAGTCTGTAACATTAGGACGTATACACAAACAACGACGGCGTCTTAGTTTTACGAAGTTACGGATTTCGTTTTCACTCTACGGGTACGAAACCCTAAAAACCAACTTCAAAGATATACAGATTACGCCAGCGGTTGGAGTTTGGAACTTCCCTTAATCCCTGAATTGTGATAAATAAAACAAATGTATCGTGAAAGGAGGACACCGGAAGACAATAAAATCGAAGCGGCGAAATATTTAAAGCAGAATTTTTGAGCAGAAAGTTCTAAAGTTAAATGAGTTTGTTGGCACCGCGCGAGCGGACCCGTTGCGTAACTGAATCAGATAAGTACTGTCGGTGTGGATTGTAATTCTCGTTATTTAAAATACAATTAAAATGCACATGATAACACATGTAATGTGCTTTGATGTAAAATAATTTTGCAAATTTAAATGGAAGTTATACGAGGTTGATGTTAATTTATTTTTTCAATGCCGTTGCATGCATTCGTACGTACTCTTACGCATTGTATAAATAATTATGTCCTTACTGTATTCAACGATATTTAAAAATGTGGTCATGGATCTGCTTCTTTCTGCTGCAGTCTACAGTTAACAGAACTGAAAACATATATTTTAAGGCTTCTAAAAGATTATTCATTATTGTTATTCAAAGATTAAGAGTTTCAACATTGTTGGTTTTAGCAAAACAAAATCAGGTTAAGACGAGGATTCTCTGCATATGTAGCCATTACATACGTCACCGCCGCAAGCATTACGTCGTCGTAGTGAATTAATAATCTTAAGTACTTGGTGCTAAACACAAGAGACTATTAGGGCGTACCGGCGCAACCCTCTGTAGCCGCTGACGATTTTTACACTTCCGTGTTTTCATAGATAAGCAAATACAGGGACGTGTGATGGATATTAAGGGCACACCTTACATCATTTTCGTTATTACGGGGTGGGCCAAGACGCGCTCCTTACACTCGTATCACCCCCCATCCCTTAATATGCTAAAATCAAATTAGTTTCAAAGCGGAGTGATTCCCTCGTGAATCGATCGCTCTCTCTCAATATTGCGATCCGGGGCGCTGGGCGTGTGGGAGAAAACACGTTTTATGAAATGACACTCATTAAGAGCTTTGCTTGTGTTGAATCCGTAGCTTGTAAACTAGGATATTATGGTAATTTAATTTTTTTCATAAATTTGCATATTTTCTGAACAAGAACATACTATCATTCGTTATGGGTTATGTTTAGAAAATAATTACTTGTATTAATCTTTTATCATTCTCAAGTCTTTTGTTTTTCATTTCGTTTATACCTGTGACATGTGAAAGTACATTGCAAGTGCAAACAATATTATACCTATGATTGATTTTACTAAATGTTCGTATTTAGATAGATGAAAGTACTTATGTCAGTTTAAAACTTAAGAAGTGAACGAAGTGTCTGCAAAGGACAATTTCCTGTGAGATTCTTGCTCGCGTTTATCGCAAGGATCGGGATCAGTGGCGAGTCGAGGCTTTCATTAGCACCCCGGCTCTTAGCAAATTAACGTTCTCACCCTACTCATGTACTGTTAAGTATATGTTATTTTGGCGAAATTATACGACAAAGAATAGGCCCCCATTTGTTTCTGTGAAAAAAATTAACTTTAAAATTGATTGAAACTTACGAGTATATATGAGTGCTATTTCTTTTAGTTATTATCAGTTCTTAAAAGTTTACTACATCCAATAGTTTTTTTTACGATATTTGACACTAAAATGTAGATTTTAAATATGTTAGATATTAAAAACATGCAGTTACATATTGTTAGAGATAATAATATATTTAAAATGGACTCGACAAAAAAAGTTATAAAGAACTGCATTTGAGCGGCATGAAGGTGAACCTTATATTTTAGACATTCCTAAATTACAAAGACGTTACAGTTGCATAGAGCCAAAAACACATTAATATAAGATTTGTAAATTCAAAAAATATATATTGACACGTATTGTTCTTTTAATTTTAGTTCAAAATGCGGTTAAATAGAGGTAATCTGAAGTGTCTATCGGCAAGGTTTGGGCCGTCAGCGGTAAGTAGAAGCTTTCATTAGTGCCCGGGGTCTTAACAAATTAACACCCTTCTGACAACACCAACGTGACAAGGCGACAACCCTTAACAACTACACTGGCGTATATTTGAAATAATCAAAGAACAAGTTTTTCCACTTTGGGTAATATACAAGTATACTGATTTTTTTTCTGTATTTGAATTGATTGAATAACTAGTTGATTAGAAGTTATTTCATCATTGGGACACCTTTTATTGTTCATTGTATCAATTTATTTTCCATTTTATTGTCAGAAAGTTCTTTCTGATTCGACTTTCATTGAAATACTATTGACAAATAATGATAGTAATGTGATTAATATAAGTTTATAATAAGAGATAGAAATTGTACTTTTTTATTCCTGCTAGTCCCTATATCTTCCAGGTGGGCTAGTGACTAATAGAAAAGTTTTAGGTATGTGAACAGAATGCATGTTATACCAATGCATTAGATATAAATTTGGATAACAATAATAAAACATATGCCTCTATTCGACACAAACGAGTTTATTCCTCCTTAATCTACCTTAGCAGATTCTTGACCTTATCACGCTGGGGAGTGATAGAAGGTTTTCTCCCCATTTCCCTCGCATGATATATGGTGTGCGCGGCGGCGGCGAATGCGACACAACTATTAGTGCATCCGTCATTAGTCACCGTCAGCGCAACGTTTAGCCACCACTGTCACGGACCCTAGCGCTGCATAAACAACTACATTCTACTCTGGGGATCTTACTTTTGTTGTGGTTAAAGAAAATTAAACAAAGTTTACTTTTGTTTTGAACTACATACGTCAATCTACGTCTTCCTATTACTGTTTGATATGTCCAAAAATATTTCTTACTTTATTAACATAGATTAAAATGGGCTTAAATATTAAGATTATATTGTTCTTAATCGTTTTCTGTGTAGAAGTAATAGCACTTATCAATAAATGTCAGTTATGTAAATAGGCCCAAGCATTTATTAGTGCGACGTATCATAAACGAGCATTTAGCTGTAGCGTGCCCTGCCACTCTTATACCCTTTCACAATGGAAGTTTTAATAAATGATGAATGAAAGCTAAGGCTTATATTTCTTTAATCGGTAGGAAAAATTAATATTAAGAAAAAACTTATCGTAAAAAGTTTTAACCTTTAATCGATTAAATGAAAATATTTAACGTAAAATTTGTATCCGGTGTCAAAGAAGACAGAATTTGAATACGACGATACCCCAAATCAATACGATTGCTTAAAAAGCTTGATTTCGTTTAGGGAGCTTTTACGGTAAAACATTTAGTTAAGTGTCGCTCGGGGTGGCGTCCCCTGGCTACGAGGCGGCGTAGCTTCGTAGCACAAGATTAATACATCGTAGAGGCCGTGTTAGTGGTGCAACAATTTGTCTCTATAAATGTTGACTCAGCGAGCGGTTGGTTTGCGGCCGCGCTGCGCGATTAGCCCCGCCAAATTTATTGTTTAATTTCAAAGCCGTTATTAATAACCTGCGAGATGATTAAACGGATTTTGCGGCTTAACTCCAAGATGTTCCACTTTGATTTATACGCTGACTTCTAATATGTGTGTTTGAGGTATTGTCAGGGGAATGTTATGGCTAAATTTGCAACTCAGGGTGTTTAACAATTTCGTGTCGAAATTCGGGGACTAAGTTTATAATAGTAGATATAAGTTCATAAGAGCATGGTATATAAAGTAAAATTTTTTAAAAACATGACATTTACATAACATAACATTGCGCAAGAAGATATTTTAAATGACCAACAGCTTTCCAATGATACTAGGCCTAATATTAGATATTACTACCACCGTAAGAATATATTTAAATTACAAGTATATAGTGATAATAGTTTATGACTAAAGACTTGTGTGTAGAACACTTCAAAACTTAGTTAATTACCGGCGAGCGTGTCCGGAAACCGGACAACACCATATATTGCACCCTCGTCTTTGACAAGGTTCTGCGCGTCGACTTGACTGAGTATTATGAACAAACGACGCTCCTCCACCGCATGCAAATATCGTCATAAACCCCTAAATTTAAGATGTAATTTTGTTCGTAGATACCGCGGTGGTTACGATGTTCCTGTGCAAGATGGTGGCGAAGACTTCCTATATGGTTTCGTAGAATATGAGCTCCAAGTTAAGCGGCATATTGTCGAGAATGTTTTGCCTCGACGGACAATCGCGGTTGGTGATACGAGGGTTTATGCGTGTAAGATGATGCTTGTTTAGCGAACTGCCGCTGATATGATAAATCAGTTTACAACTACCAAACAGCTCACTCGAGAATCGTAAAAGGGGTGGGAAATGCTTAACAATCTACCGTTAAATAGGAATATTGTTTCTCGCGTAGAAATAATTTATTACGGGGAATAGTTGCAGAGTATACAAATGGATATGATTCTTAATTAAATTATTTGTAAACAAAGAGTAACATACAATAAATAATAACATAAGATCGCAAGTAAACATGAAAAGAGTCCGTGCAAAATTCAACTGCACTTTATTAGGTAATGACACATTAGTATAATTCAGGTATATGCATGATATCTACGTACAACTAATAGATAGTAATAGTTTTTAAAAATAAATACGTTTTGGTTATTCATTCCCCACCCACAGAGTACGTGCAACAGCTTAACAAACGATTCAATAGCTATACTTCGAGCGATCGAATTTGTAAACATCCAATAGGAACTCTATTTGAATGGTTCACATTCAAAATTTGAATTCAAACTAGTCGTTTTAGTTTTTTTCACGCTTCCGTCTCGCTCACCGATCTTTTAATAGGATTACCACAGCTCGGCAGGTAAGTGTCTCTAATTGCTGTAAAAATCGGCACCGACAATAGAGGGACAAAGGCCGGCGCCTTCGGCCCTTCGACTGATTTATTGATTGGTCTTTGTGCGGCTTAGGCGGATTACGCATTGTTTGTTTGTTTGCTCGCCTTGCACGTTGTAATATGTGAGGTAGATACATACTTAAACGTATATTGCATACAGATGTCAATGATTTTTTTACACAAAATTTGTAATATAATTTGCAGTTTTTTACAAGTAAACGCAATCGCAATTATATTATTATTATCACTTGCTGATTATACGTATTGTGGTCTCACTCGTCATGATTTGCAATCATACTAAAATGACTTTACAAAAATGATTGTTACACCAACGTTGAACCGGGGTTACGAAATCGGCACGTACTAACCTTAGCATTCCGAAGTCGGATTCGCCGATAAAGGGCCACGGGCCGGTCGCCGCATTGATTTATGTCCCGGGGATGATATAGCGAGGTGAAAGTGTTACCGCCGCGCGCGCGTAAATCATAACGCCGATGTATTGACAGCCCATGAATACACTCATTATGAGAAAAATTATTGTCATTTAGATGCTACTGTAACTTTTATTTATTAGCTGTTGATTGTACGCTAGGGATAGAAGTTTTAGTATGAGGATTAAAATAAGAAACGTTTATTTTGTAAATAATTTGTATTTTGTAAATAAGTAAACGTTTCGTTTCGATTAAATTAGTGATCGATGTTCGATTTAAATAAGCTAACTAATTTTTGAATTTAAAAAAAAAAATATAGGTATTCACACATATGTATCTAAAAAGTATATTGTGTGGCTAAGTGAACCGAAAAATACTTGATATATTTCATGTTACATTTATATTTTTAAATTGTATTGTATCGTAAGAATAACACGGCGGTTAAAAACAAGTAAAAGTAGGTGATAAATCATAATGATGTTATAATATTATAATAATGATGGTATAATTTTATTAACAGTCCGTAAACAAATCATCTGTGTGTGCAAATGTACCTACTATCTAACATTAGATTCAAGCTTGATATTATCTTAAAAATATGTTATTTATAGAGATTGTAGTATTCAAGATCTGTAATGAAAGTTTTTACATTAAAATTAATGTTTTTTTCCACTTTTTTCTCAATATTAAATATAATAATAAAAATTTTAAAAATGAAATAAATGATTTAATGTAATATACCTAAGTTTATACCTCAAAATTATTATATTCTCAAGCGTGGAGTTATTTCCACGCAGCATTTTAAGGCAATTTTCTAAATTACTGACAAAAGGTTCAATAATGGGTAATTGGGGAGAGACATCTCCGGTCGGCT
>DWNH01001937.1:0-10539 GCA_018249895.1 Tiana niger | reverse complement strand
ACAGGTGCCGACAACATGCTTATAATTAGGCGAGTTAACAGTTAACATATGTTACATTAATAATAATAATAATATTAAAAATTGAGATTATTATAAGTAATGGTAATAATTCCAACTCTTTTTTGCCGAGAACTTGTTGTACAAACTCCATACAGATAAGGACATAATAATTATACTTTGGTAGGTACTTTTATTCAATAAAAAAAGTTACTATATCGTTGGTACCCATTGTGAGATTTGCTTTGTAATGTGCATAACAGCGGTTTCATAAAGTAGATCATAGTATAAAAATTTTAACAAAAATTGTGATATACGAGTTTATTTATTTATGATATAAGAGTTACAAAAGAGTATTTATTGAGATTATAAAGATAATTTATGATTTGTTCAACAGTGCCGGCCGTGCGTTTACGCAGAGTTTTTGGAAAAAAAACGCATACGCATCACACTCATAGCCCCACACTAAGATTCTAGGATCTTGTGTGTATTTAGTGAACTCCGAACTGTTTAAAATTAGAATAAATCGTTTCCATAAACAAAAAGTTTATTTTTTTAATTCCAGGGCGTACCGGAGTGCGTGCTATTCGTAGCACAGAGGCTCACAAAGTATCCTTTACTTCTTGAACCGCTGCTGAAAACGGCGGGTGACGATGTCAATGAACGAGAGCTATTACAGAAAGCTCTCTGTGGTGTCAAGGTGAATACTTATCATACATAGATAATTAATAAAAAAATTAAAATTATATAGTATAATAATAAGAATGATATTAATAGATGCTCAAAATACGGTAATATGGTAGTTTCGTCATTGTTGAACCTATATAGAACTGTTATTGATATCAGAAATGGGAGTTAGTATTTGAAAATTTGCCTTTTAATGTACCTTGTAGTTGTGTGTACTAGTAAAATGAATCTTAAATTTATCCTTCTGTCTCTGCAATTAGGAGTCTTTAGGTTTATACACATATATAGTAATAAACAATTTAGTTTTATAAATAAAAATAAAAATTCATTTCTCCGCGGACATCTTAGAACACTTAACGGATGACAATAATTCTCTAATCTTATCTGATTTTTAATTGTTATTTTTATGAAATAAAAAATTTAATTATTTGTTTCGTCCAGGAAATCCTAGTCGACGTAGACAACCAAGTGGCCGCAAAGGAGCGGGAGGACCGCAAACTGGAGATATACCATCGCATCGACGCCAAGTCGTTCGCGCACTACCGCGGACGCAAGTTCAAGAAGAGCGACATTCTGCAGGGGAACAGGAGTCTCAAGTGAGTACCGGAGGCCTTAGCCCCAGCTCAGGTGTATATTTTTTGTAGTGAAGACGATGCAACCGTCTCCGAAGTCCACTAAGAAGTTCGACTTCAAAAAGACTGACGACTTAAATACCGGCTTACTCACGTGTATTTTACGGGTTTTCCTGCCGCGTCCTTGCTTGCGATCGGTCCGGAGCTCATAAGAACCTCGGTGAGGTTCGATACTAGTCGGGCAAACCCGAAAAATACACGTGAGTAAGCCGGTATTGTGAGTCATCATGAATAGTGTCACTCACGAAACATTTAATAACAAAGACTCCATATATTTATATACGTATATTTCTTTTTGATCAGGTTCGAAGGCTATGCAACGCTGATGCAAGGGCGCAGCAAGATGCAGTCTTTAATAGTAATCGTGTTGACTGACGTGTTGTTCTTCTTGCATGACAACAACAACAAGTATACCTTTTTCACGCCCGATAATAAGGTATGTGGTTAATGAAGAATTGTATTATGTCATTAATGAAGAATTTTATTATTTGGTCAATGAAGAATATTAGGTTAAATAAATATATAATATCTTTATACGCACAATACATAATCTGTTGTTAATCGGTAATTGCGTAACCAGGTTTGATTGGAACTAGTTATTTTTGAGGTCCGTTCACGGAGGACGTTAGTTTTTCATTTAATTAATTTACGAAAATGGGTGTGAAAAATGAAAAGTTAAATGACTAACAGAGCAAAGACTTAATTAGTTTTTGGCGTTATTAGGCGGATTTCTTACTGTAGGTATATTGTTCATTTAATTTGCATGTAATATATTGTGTATTTAAAGGTGTTAAACTTTAAAGACAAATTTATTAGGAAAAATTAATACACAAAAATCATGTTCTGTTCCATAGAGCTTCTATGGAATAGTAGGCAAGAGAGAGCATTCAAAAGACAGCGAAGTGCTATATGTGGTGTGGTGGTGTGTCCAGACGGGCGTGGTGCCGCTGGGGAAGCTGCTGGTGCGTGAGAAAGCGGGCGGTGTGGGTGGCGAGGCGCGCGGCCTGTACCTCTTGTGCAGCGGGCCCGCCGAACCGGAGATGTTCGAGCTGCGCGCGCACCGCCCGCGCGACGTGCACGCCTGGATACATGCCATACGGTACCCGACTCGCTCGTACACTGTGGTGTGAACACTCACTTCCACACACACACTCTTATGAATTATGACTGGCTTCGTGGTCTAGTGGTTAGCGAAATTGATTGCTAAACGGGAGGTCGTGGGTTCGATTCCCAACCAGGACAAATGTTTGTGTCATGAGCATGAATATTTGTTCCGTGTATAGCAATTAAGTATAGCAATAGTTTGTACATCTGAAAAAGTGAACATGGTTTAAAGTAAATGTTTATATACCACCTTTGTACTTACCCATACTTGTGAAAATAAATAATTTTGTCTTTTGTTTCTGTCTCTCTTTCACACATTATCTTTCTCAGTCAGACAGTCTCAGCCTCACTCTCTTACTCTTATTTTCTTTCTCAAAGAAATACACACGCAAGAAAGAGATATTTCTTCTCCCGTATGTTCAGAAACCTTCATTTTTCACTTTACACTGTTGCAATCCATAGTCATTCATACTTTAACCCTAATATTTCTGACTTTAAAATTAATAATTTAAACTGTTACAAAATAATCCAACATACACAATGCATCTACAAATAAAACATGATGTTGTTTCCCCACACTAGATCAGCGGTTCAAAGTTGTCCTGAGGAGATAGAGGAATCTGAGGCCGGTGCTCAAGCGATATCGGCGGAGGAGAGGCAGCGGCTACTTGAGGCGCGCCATGAGAATATAAGACTGATTACAGGTACATCTTATGTTATATTTTTGTCAAATTTAATATAATTATTTACTTAAATAGTAATGCTGTAAGTATCCTTCGCAAGTCAGGCAGTCAATTTATTTATAGGTGGTAGGCTGCTACCCGGGAAAATTCCACCGCCACACCCAAGTTTACCGTGAAGCAATTTATTGTGTTTCGGAAAGAGTGAATGCCGGAGTTCAATAAATACGAGGCCACCATATTATCCTCAGAAGTAGCAACGCATCTATTTGCGATATCAGGTAGAACTAAGGTACTGCCTGAAGTTGCAAGGTATGTCCATGGGTTGCAGTGTCCACTTAACACCAGGTCTGCACGCTCGTTTGCTACTATATTCAGTAAAAAAAATGTGAAAAAAATGCCATGTCAATCATTATTAAAAGTTCGTGTGTTGGTTACGTTTATAAGAATAACCCTATTTATAAGATTCTATAAACATCCTTAACTATAATGCAATGTAAAAAACCTCCAGACGCTACAACAGCTCTTTGCGATGTTTTTAGCAAAAGTTGAAATTATTTAACTGTTTATCAGAGGCATTACGAGCCAAGGATAAGGAGCACGCAGTACTGCTAGAAGAGAAAATGGCGCTGCACATGAAAATGGTTGGTCACACCGGCGCCTCCACATTGGATATACCTGGAACAGGTGAGAATTGTTTATTTTTGCAATATCTGTAGTGTGTGTTAAGAGGTACTTAATATAAGTTTGGTCTGGGCATTCTAGGGAGAGCCTCGTGCCTAGCTGTGGGACATAAAAAGGGTTGCGATACGCTAAGAAAACTTCTAAGAGTTACAGGTGGTAAAGTCTACTGAACGGAAAAGTGTCATCGCTACACTCTTTTCAGGGAAACAATTTTGTGGTTCGAAAAAAAGTTGTGATTGCTGTGAGATGCTTTAAATATGAGCCGAATATCTTAACACACCACACACGGACACACTGACCAATATAGAAACGGAGCGAATATACGGAGCGTAATATATTTATTTAGTGGCCAATTTAATATTGAGAACGATTGGGTTGGCGGCTAAATAATACCGGTAACGCCATCTATGAGCTGATGAGGCGCAATCATTACTGTTTTATTTTAAGTAATATATCTATTCACGTTTTATATATAAATTCTAGGCTTCTTCTCGCCGTAAACTTTAACTATGCCAAATTTCACAGTTCTCTGTTCCCGCAATGTGCTTAAAAAGGAATTCAAAGTTTTCTCTTCACGTATTAATATATAGATATTATTTTATGTAATGTGTGTCAGGTATAACCGGAGTGAGCGGGGGCGTGTTCCCCGGCGGGCTCGTGTTCCCCGACTACGTGCGGCTCGCGTCGCCGTCGCACGACACGCACGCGCTGTGGCAGGAAGTGTGTCGGGTTGTTAAGGTAACAAACAATTATGTATTATGTATGTTGTTCTTTCCGGATGTTAAAAAGCTAGTATGTCATCGATTTTATAAAAACTATATAGTGTGTCTATTTATTTTTCCATATTTGATAGGCAAGCGTGATGAAACATGTCAGCCTAAAAAATGTCTAGATACACTCTTCCCTAGAGTTATTTATAGAGTTAGTATTTTTGATTATGTTAAGTCGTCACTGCCATGGACAGCCATAGGCAACGTCAGGCAGTACCTAAGTCCTAAAAACAATAAACTGCTTTACAGATTTCAGTGTCGCGGTGGTCCTTCCTTCAGCGGCAGCCTACCCCCTATCGAATTGTCTATTTTTATACTCCCTCCCTTATCTTGAAAGTTGAGTGGGTGTAAATATATGGTAGTCATGGCAGTTGTCAACTGACCGCTTTGCAGGATCGTTCTTGCCATCAACGTGCAAACCTCTGGATCCAACTTCCCTCTGAGGTATTCACACTGGGCCACGACATTTGAGGTTCTTCAAAAAAGGCGTTAAAAGAGTCCTTGAAGGCTGGCAACGCAATGGCATACCTTCTGGTGTTGCAAATGTTCATAGGTCCTCTTACATAGAAAAATAATGTTAATGCGATGTCGGTCGTTGGTCGGTGGCGTGGCAGGAGGCGTTGGAGGCGTCGAGCGGCGCGGGCGGTGCGCTGGCGGGCGGCAGTGCGCTGGGCCGCTCCACCAGCTCGGCAGGGGAGCGGCACTCCGCCGCCTACACCAGTCCCGCGCTGCCGCGCCGCGCCGATACCTTCGCCGGCTTTGACGCCGCGCGCCACCGCGGTGAGACACACAAACACACACACCGATCAATTGAATAATATAATTAGCTTTTATCTTCAAAAAACTGCGTCGAATACTGCAACGCCCGTCAATATAGGTTGATTCGTTCGAGAGCCTACCATAGCCATAGAGCACTTGAAGCCCAGGAACAGTTTTTTTTTCACTTTCAATAAGTGTCCGTAAACACTTTGTAATGAATAAAACAATTATTTCGATTTATTATTTTTATTCATATTCAAAGAAATGTCTCAATTCTCGTTAGTTATGTAAGGCGTTGTATAACCCAGGGTCACCTGACACAGGGTCGTGCGCGTCCGCCGCGCGCCTGTCCACAGACGGAGCGGACGCGGGCGCGGAGGTGGGCGCGGACGCAGAGGCGAGCGCGGAGGCAGCGCTCCGCCTGCACCACGCCATATACACGCTCGCGTGCATCGTGTGGCAACAGCTCACTACTATACACAGGTATTATTATTACCTTTATGTGTACTTTAAGAGATTTACTACAAATCAACATTTGGTTAGAAGATGTAAAATTATTTATTTAAATAATTTGGTGTGTTACACAAGATTTTATAAACTTACACATTTTCAACTTTTATTTTGGGGTTAAAAGAGTACTTTAAGGTATTTGTGATATAATCTAATAGAAACAAAATAAATTTTTTTAAAGGGGAATATATCGTTTTAAATTAAAATGCCACTTTTGATATTTGAATAGAAAAATTCGCCATCACAAAAGAGAATATATATACCTAATGTTGGCTGAACACCAAATAAGATCATAATGAGATATACATTTACAGCTATCTCTTTTTCGTTACACGTTTTCTCTCCATAAAGTCCAATTCACAATGTCCCAAAAGAAGTTTGACTTCAAAAATGTAATTAATCCGTGATTTATTTGTTGAATTAGGTACAAAAAGGTTGGACTACTATACAATATAACGAGCTCTTATTCTACCCCTTAATATTTGTGTGTGCGCTCCAGTCTGGAGGCGCAGGTGTGCGCATGGCGCGCGAGCGGCGGCAGCGCTTCGCGCACGCACGACGCGCAGCTGGAAGAGCTGCGTCACGCACAGGCGCGTCTCACCGCCGACCGCCAGACCTTCGAGGCGGCGCGCGCCGCCGACACGCAGCAGCTGGACGACGGTACGCGACTATCGACATTAAAATCACATCAACAGCATTTGAAGACTACGCATTTTTTGCAATTAATCTTCTTCAGAGAATAAGGGTCAGTGGATACGACAAGGATTGATTGTAATTATAATGCAAATTTAATTATCTTGTTAACGGACGTGTTACTTGCATTTTGAATGGTGCTATGGGCAATCTTAATTCTTTAATGTAACTTCTTTCGAACGTCTATAGTCACTTCGAGGTTATTCGACTAGACTCGATTTAACCATACGATTATAAATTAATCAACTCTACGAGTGAATTATAGGGAAGGTTAATTAAGGTCTTTATACCAACTGTTCTTAATCTGATTCACTAATTTGTGAAAATTTTTTGTTTCCCTTCCCTTATATACAGAGAGACGGCAACTACAAATGGCTAGGCAAGAGTTAGAGGAGCAACAGAAAGACGTGGAACAACAAAGGGAGAGGCTGTACAGGAGATTAGAGAGGCTACAACAACATGGTGAGACAGTTAATAAATCGGTAACAGTTTAATTTGGCATCAAATCCACGCCCGTTTCTACCATAAAGTAATTTTAAAAAGCGTGGTTATTCGGAACCCTTTAATACGGAGCGTCCATCTTAGTCCCCAGGAGTAATAAATAATACGTCTTTTGCTTCAGTTTTGGGTAATGTGGATATATGTTATACAAAAAAATCTCCTAAATATGTTTGCCCAATTTTTTTGATTTTTTTATCGAGTGCAGAATATAATATGTATAATATGAAAACCTATCTTAAATATGAAAATGAATTTAAAAAAATAATGCTTCATACTCATAACCACATGAGAATTTTAGTAATGGTTATGTTTATGGCTAGGGCTATATTTAAAAAAGTAACTTCTTTAATACATAACAAAGATTCGCCAATGATTCCACCTATCCATGTAAACATTTGACAAAACTTTGAAGGGAGGCGTGAATAAAGTTGAAAATGATGTTTTACAGGTGGTTCTCAAGAGGAAATAGCGAGCGTGGGCACATTGTCTCCAGACTCCAGCGTTAGCGATACGATGCGACGGAAGGAGCCAAAGTGGCGAAGTGAGTTGACATGCCCTTTACATTATCTTTTCTTATCTTACCAATTAATAAACTAAGGCTGTTAAATCAAAATTACTATATCGATTTCTCTTACGTAAATAATCGTATCCCACATTTTAGAATTTTAATCTGTCTGTGTTTTTATTTACCCGATTAGGCTCCCTAAGAGCTGAACCGATAAAAGGTTTTAGCCACGGAGGTACCACTGCTGTACCCATTTCTACTATTAAGCAATAATACTGCCGCGTTTTAAAAAGACATACATATTTCTGTCTAAAACACAACAGTATTATTGATTCACAGTAAAAATTGCTATGCCTGTAGTACGTCATTAGTCGACCTAATACTTTTACCAGGCCTGAATGTTCCTAGAAGAGTTAGAAATCGCCTTATAATATGTTTGTGTTGCCGCACAGATAACCGCGGCTCGACAGGGTCGGAGTCGTCGGCGTCGACGGCGGGCTGCGTGCGCGGCGCCGTGCTACCTCCGCCGCAGCTGCTCTCCGCGCACAACGAGACCCGCGCCACCGTGCGCGCGCCCGCCGTGCAGGTACAGCCGCACTTAGCACCGCCATAGCGCCCCCCTATAACTACTATAGCAACCGTGTAGCACCGTCGTAGCTCTGCCTGTAGCACCTGCATAGCACCGTGGCACTGGTATAGCACCGATGTAGCCTAACCTAGCACGGCCCTAGCTCCTGCCGCAATGTATATAAATAAATATCTTGGGACAACTTACTCACTGCCATCTGATTTCAAACTAGACCGAGCTAGTAACCAGACAACTGATAAACATACATAAATATTTTTAAATTTTGATAATTTTACATCCACACATAGAACAAATATTCGTGATCATCATATAAACATTTGTCCTGGATGGGAATCGAATCGACAACCACTAGACCAAGAGGCCAGTCAAATAACAGATAAAGCTACAAGCTATTTATCTATTATATATTAACTATTTATCAATTTTTCTTTCTGGAATGTTATAGATTTTTTTTTATTCAAATTAATTATATGAAAAATAGTTAATCTTAAATATGTTATCTGTATGCATATAAAGGCTCTGGTCATGCCAAATGAGACGTCGTAAAAGAATAATAAAACAAAAGACTGCCGTCGAATCATCGTACCACATTACGAGCCGCAAACAGTCACCACCGCCATTTATCTCAATTTCACTGTTTTCATGTCTGCTCGTTGTTGACCGATTTAATTGATACCCTGAATGTAATACATTTAAATAAAATAATACAATTATATGCAAAGCATTGCAAAGTGACTGTGAAGTCGCTTCAAAATTTTTCTTAATACTGTAGGCATGTTTATCAGTAAACGTTTTAATCTTGTTTAATAGAATATAAAACGTACTGGTTGTTGATTGTGTGTGCAGCAAATGGTGAAACAGCAGCTGCCGTTGAAACTGGCGAGCGGCAAGGGCCAGCAGCCGCCGCCCGGCTACCACCGCCTGCATGAGTCACCCAGCGATGTTAGTAGACGCACACACTCGCATTCGCCCCCGCACACGGGCACGCACGTACACACACACGCGCGCACATACAAATAGACGCACACACACGGGCACACACGTACACACACTTCAAGACAAAGGCACTCTTTGGGCAAGCATGCTCCATTCTAAACTGTCATCCTGTCATTCCTTCAATTGTCATCAGACAAGGCCGGGGTCAATTCTAGACTTAGATACCACTAAGAGTATAAATGTGAACGTTTGGATGATTGGAATTAAATCGCGCAGAAATGACAACGGATTTGGATTCAATGTTTAAATAAAAAATACGATTTTTTTATCCCGTTCAAGCAGACGGAGTTACAAGCTGAAAGTAGTACTGAAAATATCTTGTATACATCCGTATCATTTTTAAAATGAGTCCACTAATGCGAGGCGACCATCTTAGTCCTCAGAAGTGGCAACGAATCTGTATGCGAACTCAGGTAGGACTAAGGTACTGCCTGAATTTGCATATGAGTCCTTCGGTTATAATGACCACTTAACACCAAGGGGCCTGCATACTCGTTTACGTTATTTAATAAAAAAATACCGTTGATTTTAATATTAGATTTCATTTACTTTCTTTAGGAATTAACAGCAACAAATGGATCATAATAAATTCACTTACATACATCAGATAGGTACTACATTTGACGACCCGTGTGGTGTAGTTGTTACCATGCCGGTCAACCATTCTTAGGGTCCTGGGTTCGATTCCCCGCGGGGCAGAAGTTTTAATGATAAATATCGATTTCTGTTCTTGGTCTGGGTGTTGAGAGTTTGTGTGTGTCCATGGTACCCACGACACACGATCGTATAATACTACTGTGGGGCTATGAGTGTGAAGCGTTATTTATTTATTTAATAACACAAATGTTTTTAAATACGAAATACGAATAATAAAATTTTTAATCCATACATAAATGTTTTTAAATACGTAAATACATACTTAAATAGATTTTTTTTTACATCCAGACAGAACAAATATTTATGCTCATCACACAAACATTTGTCCTGGGTAGGAATCGAACCCACGACCTCCCTTTTAGCAGTCAGGTTCGCTAACCAATAGACCACGAGGCCAGTCTGTGAATATGTGTGTAAATTGTTTATTTTTGAAAATCTTGACCATAGTGAATGCGTGTAAACCAGTCCACTAAATCAATTTTTTATAATCTATATTATTTCCTAGACAATTATTTTGAGACAGATTAAATGGTTGCAATTTCAGGATGCCGACTATCCCAATGTATTTTAAGCTCCAAATTTTTTACGTACACCGTAAGTAACTAATTGGTGTTTAGTAGTTTTGATGTTGTGAACGCCTTTTCAAACGTTAAAATAAATTTAAATATATAATGAGATATTCGTTTAAAGAAGAGATAGAAATGGTTAACACGTTGAATGCCATGGGGGTCATCGGTGACAGGTACTGGATTTTCAAACGAGCATGCAGGCCACC
>DWNH01001936.1:0-10543 GCA_018249895.1 Tiana niger | reverse complement strand
ACCATCACACCTCGCGATATAAAAGTTATCTGACACAGAGAACATAAGACTAGTACACAACACCACCGCGTAAAAACGTAATTTTTTTAAATAAAAACAAAAACCTATGAACTCCGGTTTAGCAGTAAGGGTCACTAAGCACGAGGTCAGTAATTATTCTTAGATTAAATAAATAAATAAACAATGAACAGTTTGAAAACACTTTGTTTTTAATCTCATTTGATATCGTAAAATTCTTAGGTGGGTGTAGGTAAAATAATTGCACGACAAATCCAGCTGCAATGGCGTCCGGAAGCGGATATTGTTAATATCCGTCTACCATCTTGTTTATACCCACAGCTCAACTTCTCTATACTGTTTGAAGCTCTGCAAATTCAATATTTGCGTTAACACTTTTTACTGTCAATTTATTTCAGCAGGATGAAAATCTGCTGAATAAAACATTTGATTTTTTGCATGATAAGCAAGGTAACTAGAGAAATTATTCAATGCTGTTATGCTTTATTATAGAAACAAAGTATACTATATCTTATTTACTGTATTCTAACAATGTTTTCATAAGTCCAATCCTAGAGTTTAAAGTTAAAATATTATGGCCTTAGCGCCTGAAGCAAACCGACACGACTTGAAATATTGACGATCATTTAGTAGAAACATTAACTTTACTAAGTGTTCCATATTAAGAAGATCTAAGTGACTATTTACAACCCCTTCACGTTCATGAATAATATAATATGTAAACGCATTAGAATAAATTCTGTTATGTTTATATAGTAAATGAATAAAGAAAGAACTAAATAAATAAATAATATTAGTTTCGCAGCAAGCACAGACTGCACAATAGGATTATAACTGTAATTGTGCAACAAGTTAATGGATTTTAATGTTTAAAATAGGGAAATAAAATACTAATAATAGGAGACTAAAATATTTAGAAGAATAAATTATAGGGGAAAAAATGGACTGACCTTTTGACCTAGTGGTTAGCGAACCTGACTGCTAAACGGGATGTCGTGGGTTCGACCAGCCAGGACAAATGTTTATGTAATGAGTAGCGAATAATTGTTCTGTGTCTAGGAGTATTGTATATACCTATAATTATATGTTTAAAAGTATATATCTGTATGTTTATCAGCCGTCTGGTTACCAAAGTACAGGCTCTACCTAGTTTGGGATCAGATATGTGAGTTGTCCTACGATATTTATTTATTTATCTAATAAAATTTTATATTAAAAATAAAAGCTTTTTTTATTTTAAATATCATTACCCACTACGAAGTACACAGCTGCATACATATAAAATAAAGTACCATTCAACCCTTAAAATTCCAAGCTCCTGATATTAGAGCAGTCTTGCCAAGTTAAAGAAGGTCGGAACTAGGGCGATATATCGTCGTTGTAACTTTAACTCCTTGTTTGGGAGTCTGTAGGGAGAAAGAGGAGGGGGTTGACAGGATAAAACACGTGTGTCTTCGCTGATCTCCGGAACAAAGTTGTTGCTTCTTGGAAAGAACTATGTATGTGTCGACCAAACACTTGTGCAATATTACAAAACAGACTGAAAATATACAGAACACAGTATGAGTGGATGTCACAACTTTGGTGAAACCGTCATTTTAAAAAAGACATTATATTTGGACAGGCTTTTTAAGATTTGGTATCGTAATTTTATGTGAAACACTTAATTTTTTATTGCATAAGCAAACTGGACATCCATATGCAACTTCAGGCGGTAACTTAGTCCTACCTGAGATTGCAAATAGATGCGTTGCTACTTCTGAGTATTAAGATGGACGCCTCGTAATTAGTGAACCCCGGCAACCACACCCTTCTTGCTTCACGGTAGAATTGGGCGTGGCGGTGGAACTTCCCCGGGCGGCGAACCTACTACAGCTGTACCGCTGAACAGATTAAAAACATAAAAATTTACGATTGATAACTAATTAAAAGTATCTTAATTCTAGTGTGTGTAGAATATGCCTAACACCTTAAGTGTAAGTCGTTTTTTTATTTATATTTTTTCTTATGTTGTTTTGTATTTATTTTTAATTTATTTATTTGTATTGTATTTTTATTTTTTGCTTTTCTTTTTGTTTAATTGTACTTGTAGGTTTCTTCTTACTAACATAGGCTAAGTTTTTCTTTATATGTATCTACTAAACCGTTTGTGTTGTCTCTTGTATTTCTCTTGTACTCTTGGACTAATTAGGTCTGAAATAAAGATTTATTATTACTATTATTATTATTAATTCTTACTCTATCACAACACTGCAGCATATCTATTTACAACTACCAGCTATTTATAAAAAGCAGTGAAATAGATAGACGGCATTTCGTACTGTAACATATTTCATTGTGAGCCTAAAAAATATTCTATAGCCAGCAATATGGTGACCAAATGAGACCCGGCCGTCCACATGATACGATTACCGCGGTCTTCCGGTTCATTAATCAACCAATGATTTATGACCCCCGAGCCGAGACCCGCCTTCTATTGTCTCTACAAATGTTTTAAGCAGAAAAACCTAGTGCGGCCGACACTACCCACACAGTGGACAGAGAGCTCGTGCTCCCTTAACCACCCGTGGATCTGACAAAGTGGTAAAAAATTAAGTTGCTACTGCGCTTATACAAAGGGAGGGTTAGATGTTTAAGCTATAGAACTTTGAAAGATTTATGAATACGTAGTCTATGAATGTAATATCTTAATTTAGAACGCTCATTAGGTCAAACTTTTTTCAAAACACCCTCCGTGTTTTGGGATGGGCGTAAACGGCTGCAACACAGTTGTTTAACTATCGCAGTTGTTTACTCTAAAAATCTTTAAATCTTTAATCTTTTAAATCTTTAATTGGCTGGCCTCGTGGTCTAGTTAGCGAACCTGACTGCTAAACGAGAGGTCATGGGATCGATTCCCACCCAGGACAAATGTTTGTGTGATGACCACGAATATTTGTTCTTTGTCTGGGTATATAAAAAATAATTATCTATTTAAGTATGTATTTAAAAAATTTTATGTATATATGTTTATCACTTGTCTAGTTATTATAGCATAAACTCTACCTTATTTGGGCTCAGATGTGACAGTTGTCCCAAGATATTTATTTATTTTATTATTTATAATTAAAGAGTGTCTACTTCAACCAAAATCTGTTTGTTAAACACACGAACTTTCAAGTCCGCTCACTTAGTATGAAAACAAATTTGAAACTTTAACTGCAATTCGTTACATTTGTATATTTATATTCCCTTAACGTTGAGAAGTTGTGAATATCTGTAGAAAAAAACGTATCCGGCTGTGCTTTACTTTGAAACTTACTTTAAGTTATATTTTTTTAATAGTGCTGTTTTAGACTAAACATGCTTTATTGTATAATCGCCCATTCGTAAAAATTTTAACGTAATTAACTAAAACTGTATTTATACTCATATATATAAATATATGAAACATACATATATTCCATAAAGAACTATTTTCAACCCGAGAATTTTATATATAAATGAAGGAATCATTTGTTCGCGTCCCTCGAGCTTTCTAGTATCAATGACCTTTAAAATATTAATTTAGATAGATTAGCAAATTAGCAAATTCAAAGATTTGTAAAACATAAATATTTTTTTTAAATATTAATTTTTAAATATATGTAGATATGTAGGTACCTAATCATTTAGAAAAGTATTAATTTTAAAAATTAATATATTTACAGATCCTTCAAAAATATTAATTTGAAAAGATTTAAACGAGTAGATTCAAAGACCTGTAACGCTATTTATTGGCGAATGTAATTTTTTTTATTCTTATAGGACCTGTACGTAGGCAACATGCACGTAATTGCCTATTATCACTTCATGTCTCACAAAAAATTATGGTTCTAAAAATCAATTTCGTTACGAAAACGTTACGTCACTTTTTCAAAATCATTCCAAAAATCGTTTGAAGTGTGTTTTACAAGTTAGTTTTATATTTAATGACACAAAAACTGTATTATAATCCTGAAATTGCAAACACTTTTTAAAAATCCCTTAAATAAACTCTCTAGAATCTTCTACACAGCGGCTAAAGTCAGCGTTCAATCAAGCTAAACTATCTTGTGAGGCTACGTCCACATTCGGTTTAGCCCGTCGCATGGCAACCGCAGAAACCGCCGGGGTCGCCGCTTGACGGGTCCGGTAGACCCCCACGCCCATTTCGAATACAGTTTTTGCGGGTTAAATCTGCGTCGGACTTGCTTTGGAAGGCCCGCCTGGTTAGAGTGATGGATGGAATTTATAGACGTACCCCATGGAAAAGTGTATGAAAATAAACTAGAACTCTATACAGCAAAAATATTGTAAAAATTAAAAATGGCGTTAAAGGTTGTTAAAAATATTTTATCTGTTGAATAGTTTATTTTGCTTTATCAAAGTTCATAGTAGTCACACATTTACATTCACGTTAGTATAACTAAAAATTACTTTATACACATAACAACACTTAATTACATACTTAAAAATACAACTTTGAACACCAAAATGTTTGAGAATAAATTGAAACAGAGAAATAAAAAAGATGAAATACCTCATACGCAATAACTAAAATAACGGCAAACTTATTAAAACATTAGTAACTAATTAAATGCATTCTCTCATACTAACATTGTACTTAAGAGACAGTTTATTGTATCAACATAGAGAAACGACGGCGTGTTGTCTTCGCAAATGTTTTAATACGACTGATGTTTAACAGAATCTCACTTTATTTTATCAACATACAAAACCTTCTTAACAAACACCAAAACATTTAAATAAATAAAACATTATAATAACGTTTAGTGACTCAATAATAATCACGAGGCGTCCATTAAACGGCTTTCCAACATAAGTCGATGTACAACCCGATAAAATAAAGTAGCCATTACGTCCAATGAACGTGTTACGATTTACATAGCGAGCATTCCATTAGACAAATTGAAGAGCAGTACAAACACGTACAAACATTATGTAGCTACATGTACTTCTATATTTTATTATGTTTCCGATACAGTTTAGTTCAAGATCAACGAGACAGCAAGATACAACACTACGTATAAATTCGTGCCTCGAACGCGGTTAAACTCTTTATCCTACTAATATTATAAATGCGAAAGTTTGGATGTATGGATGTTGTTACTCACGGAAAAACGGCTGAACAGATTTGGATGAAATTTGGTAAACAGATGGTTCATGATATGAATTAACACATAGTATACTTTTTACTCCGGTAAATGCCATGCCAAACATAGCGCGGGCGAAACCGCGGACGTTAATGCTAGTTAACGAATATAAACGCAACTTGAGTAACTCTTAGCGAGAACCTAAAATAGTACTATCTCTATATCTTGCTATAAAAAAGATAATTAGATATTGCTAGTAAAGCCTAGTTCACATCGCACGAAAACGCAATATTGCGGCCTTCATTTTTTATCTTCTGGCACTTAATTGAGATTAGCGCAAATCGATCGTAAAACAAATTAGAGGGGTGCTCTCCGAACCTTTTCGTAACGAATTCGCTGTCAAAAATAATTCAGGTCCATCAAGGGTTAAAAAAGTATTAGCACAACATATAATTCGAGATGAGAAAAAAAAAGGTTGAATAATAAAAAGAACATGCAAATTATGTCATATGAGGAACTAAAAACAATGTATATTTATTAATTAATTCTGTCTAAAACCAAATGGCTTTAGGAGATTCTTTAAAAACAACAAGGGACAGATTTTTAATTTAGAATTTTAATCCGCGATCGTCCAGAAACAAAGTACCTACTAAATATTACAGAGGCGTTGATTGGAAGGATTGGGATTAAAAACACGTTGACGCAACTTTTTGATGATGTCATCTTGTTGAAAATAAGATTTTTATAATCCTTCTAACTCACGGTCTGTCAAGTACTATTATGAATACAAAATTTATTATTATTAAATTAGCAAATTAAATTGAACAATTATTTTTTGAATTGTCATATAAGCTTAATGCGCATTGTTGTCATTTAGAGATTTATGTACAAAAATTTGCTAAAAAGATTCTGATAGTTCTGACACAATAAATTCTAGAAATGTCTACCTTTAGTACTTTTTAATAGACAACAGTTTACATCACGATTGATCACCCCTTCAAGAAGACACCAAAAGAAAATAACACAAACTACATTCTGAAGATCAAACTATATTTGTTATAACTGAATCATCTTTTGGCACACACTTTGGGACTGACACAGATTAGGAATGAATTTTTAAGGAGACAAGGGACGGCGCCAAATTGGGCCTGTCGACGGGATAAAAACATTTTTAATAATAACTCGGGCAATCTATCTTAGAGTTTCTTCGAGGATAATATATAAAATAACATGTATAGATGCCTACTTACACCTGATTACTGTACAACATGGAACCAAAAATGTTTCTCTGTTTAACTGCACTTCGTTCTCCCTTCACGGATTGGCTACAGCTTCTTTTACTTTCAATAATACATATATTCAACGAGCAGTATTGGAAAATATTGCATTATTGATTAAATTGATGTGACTCCAGGAGTTTAAGTGGTCTAATTATGTCAGTTACTTTGCACTAATGGCCGAGTGCTAAATCAAGAACACACTCAAGTTTCATATTGGAAAATGGGTTGTCAACTCGGTAAATTATCTCTTTTTATATAACACGCCATAAGTTCAGAATCTAACTATAATGGTTAAGGTTTAGCTCATAATCTACTAAACGCATTGATGAAAGGCAGGTTGTTTTTGAATAAGTTTTTCTATTCAGCTAAGAAAGATAGTGTGAAGTTACTATAGCTCTTTTAAAAGTTTGTGACAAATCGTCAACAAATTGGGTTTCTTTAAATTTAAAATGGAATTAAAATGTAACGAAGAATGTAGCACTAGCAAAGTTCTAAACAATAAATTGAACTAAACAAAGCAACATCTAAATACCTCCTAAAAAGATAGTGTAGTTTCTAAAGATCAGGCTTTAGTTGAATTGCGCTGTCGGCGCTGCAAGCACTGAGGAGTTAAATTAGAAGTGTCTGGAGCAGGAAAGAACAGTTTTTGCCGTCTTAGGACGAACATTATCAACTTGTTCTACTTCAAGTAGGTATGTGAACGAAGACCAATGAAGCATTAGGTAGGGACAACAAAAATTATTTAGAAATACCTAATACTTCACCTCATTTTAAGGTCGTAGATGATGATTCATAAAATATAACTTAACAGTTTTCCAACACCAACTATAACAGTGGGTATTTCTATAACAGTTCTATATAAGTATTAGCTAATTAAAGGTACAATTAATATTGGTATACGTTCACTTTAGAACGTTTGGCTTTATCTAAATTTTACTAAACTTTACCTACTGATGATTGCTCAACTAGTTTCGAACCAATAAAGGATATCTTATAGATTTGAAACTAGTCAATCCTCATATCCCGAAAAATACACGCGAGGTTAAACCGTTTTGTATTTATAAAACATGTCTAAAGACATTACCAAAACTTTTAGTAATAAAGCTTATTTTTTGGTGATGGAATGCTTTCCTGTAATAGTCAATCAAGGATCCATAACACAGGAAATTCGTTACTCGCTACCCGTAATCGGTGTAACTAGCAAATATCCTGCCAGTAGAACATCGGTCGGACATCCCTGAAACTTTGCCAAACGCTACGCCCACGGCCGTATATCACAAACCGTATTTAAATACATTTTTCACGAGATCATAAATCGCGAATGAGAAGCAACTTCGCTCATTCGTTGTCGCGGCTTCGGAATTTTGTTTCGTAGTTTGTTCCCAAGTTGCGGGATAAGTTAGGGAGTGACGTTGCTGAATTTTAAATTAGGATCTCCGGATCCCGCGCGCCGGATTCGGTGACGATTGCGTCACAATTTGATTTTGTCGTTTTATCGCTAACGACCAACTTGTTACCAAGAATCGGGTCTGTTTAACGGGAACAGTGATTTCGAGCTTGTAAATTTTCCTTCTGAAATTAAATGTTAGTTTTGAGCTGAACTGGAATAATGGGCGGACGACACTACGGAGTAAAATATGTACGGAATAAAATACTAGTAGCTCGCCGAGCGAAGGTTGATGCGAAGTCTCTAGGAAGTTGGTTAATTATGTAAATTGCGGCGTGTTCTCTGAAATATGGGCTGGATTCACTCAAGCCCGGCGGGCTGACTGATATAAGCCGGGCTAGGCCTAACTTCTATGTGGAAACCTTACATACACTTGCCTTAACGATAAGAAATTAGGATCATGTTTTATAAACCGCTTTTGCATTTTTGTCACATAACAGCTTCAGTCTTGAGTCTTCTTTTCTGCTGTTTGCTACTTTTATTCAATAAAAAAAGAAACACTAATTAAAAGTAACTCTGTAAACTACTATATCAAAATATACCTATCTATTAACATTTCATATCATACATCTAGTATAAGTAACGGAATATTTCTAATCGTTAATAAAGCTTCCGCTGTATAATGTTATAATAAAGGTGGAGATATTTCACAAACTTCTTACGGCCAGGCTAGCGAAGGGCTGCGGTGGTGTATTCGATAACAGCAGAAGTTGCGAAGGGTCTTATCTTCAAATTCACAGAAATAGTAACGACTTCGTCTAATCCTTTACAGCAGTCGCTTGGAAGTACAAATCTTTACTAATGAGTGTTTAACTTGGAGTACGTGTGTACGTTTGAGATTTCGTTATAGAAACATAAGTTTCGAATGGCTAATTAATACACACATATGATTTTATCTTGGAACAAATTAATGACAGCCATCTGATCCCAAACTAGGCAGATCCTATGGCGACTATACAGCCTTTTTTTATTGAATAAAAGTAGCAAACCAGCATGCAGGGCACCTGGTGTTAAGTTGTCACTGCAACCCATGGACATTCATATACAACTACAGGCAGTACCTTAGTTTTACCAGAGATTGCAAACAGATGCGTTGCTACTTCTAAGGACTAAGATTGTTCACTCGGTACTCTGTAACTACATCCTTGTTCCGAAACACAATTAAATGATTTACGGTAGATTTAGGAGTGGCGGTGGTATTTGCCCTGGCTGCGCCCTACCACCTCGCAAAGTTTATAAATATAGGTACATATGGATATTTAAATACATACAGACAGAGACAAATCATTCGTGCTCATCACATAAATATTTATCTAGAGCGGGAATCGAACAGTCAGGGTCACTAAGTTCTAGACTAGGAGTAAAAGTACGAGTTGTTCTAATCTCAATAAATACTTTCAAATAGGGGTAGTTTTTATTTATCTATCGGGTTTATAGCGGCGTTAATGTACTAACATTTTCAGTGGTATATTTCTCTTTTTCGGTCTCTTTGAAAGTTCTACATGTATGGTTGTTAAAATAAGTTATATAAATGTTGCAGTTATTAGACAGAAATAAAAAAAGATTAATATAAATAATATATTTTTATTTTAATGCATTTATGAAATCTATATACATATGTATATCTATACATAGACTCTATATTTCTATATTAATGCATTCATGGAATTTATGTCTCTATAATGTCTCTATAGACAGTCAATAATATTTTGCAAATGTTTAGAAATGTTAAATGGTTAGCGAATCCTATTAAAACCCGCATGAACATAACAAATATTTTTTTCTTACGTAAAGCCGCGCGCAACAGCTAGCTGCCTATAAATTTGCCAACTTTTAGCGAGCAATTTCCCTCGGTGTGTAGACTGAGATTCACGTACCCTCCCCGCTGATCTATAAAATAAAGTGGGAATTTCCCACGCAAACTATTAACTTTTAACTTCAGCAAGTATTTATTTTTGGGTTAACTTTTGCAGAGGATTATCGTAGTAAAATATTAAATTTGTGTCGAATATTTCTAATAACCAAATAACCATTTACGACGCGTCAATTATATTATCTTTGACCGCCTCTGCTGATAGTAAACCTGAGACCGTGGATCTGGTTTAGTAGATTTGGTACAAATGTTTATGTGATGAGCACAAATAACTAATCAGTGTCTGGGTGACCTAGTTTGGAATCACACGGCCGTGAGTTATCCCAAGATATTTATATTTATTTTTATCTAAACAAAGTTTTTCCATACATTTCTTTCGAACAACGAACTAATTTTGAGAGCGGATAGGTATTTTAAATTGTCCGTCTCCCGAGGGTAGTGCCATTAAAGAGAGTGCGTTTGAAGGCCTCGGCCCCGGAATATGAATAAACGCGCTACGGACGAGTGCCCCTGCATTAATCATCCGCTGCGATGCTTCCGTCTTGTCTCTATTTAAGTATCAAGCAATTGTCATTAATATTTCGAGTTTTTGATCACTTTATAACAGCTCTTGGGTTTAGTGTTAAATCACGATAAATGGTTCCATTTTCAAGATAATATTTATTAAAGACTAATGCTCCGATGGATGATGAACAAAACAACATATTTAAATCTGTCAAGCGGTCTTCGAGTTTTTGCGAGACTCACGCATGGCAATTGATTTATATACAAGTATATAGATATTCTACTTCCCTCATGACCTCATATGTAC
>DWNH01001935.1:0-10545 GCA_018249895.1 Tiana niger | reverse complement strand
AGAGGGTAACTTGGATTAACACATAGGACAGTTTTTATCCCGGAAATCCCGCGGGATCGGAATTTACGCGGGAAAAATTCCTATGCATATTTTTTGGATAAGTTCCCCGAAGCGAAGCGAGGGCGGGTCCACTAGTCTTATATAAAACATAATCAATATAAACAACAAAAGCAGCAATGATAGACGAAATAAAATAAAATTATTTGGCTTGAAAACGTTTGAAATTCATAACTTAAACAAGACTTAAAGAACTTAAAGTACGAGTATACTACCGGTAATGTCGGCCTGCGGCCCGAAATGGGTGTGACGGCAATACCTCCCTGATAGCACAAAGCCTAAAAGCTAGGACTAGTGGTTTAACTTTAAAAAATTGATCACGTTCGAACATTTTGCTCTAAGCATTAATGTAATTTGATGCCGTTTTAAACGCGAAACTATTGTTGTAAGCCGGAAATAATGTACTCAATTTTTTTTTGTTTGGATACGCATCTGTCAAACAACCGAGGGGAGATATTATCGTAGTGCTAATAAAGCCCGCGCTTTGAAAGGTTATTCTAAAGCTTCATAAAGAAAAGGTGTTTGAGTGCAATGACAGCGGATGCTGGGATCCAAAGGGAGTTGAAAAAAAATCCCATTTAGTAGCGATAACATCAAATACTTATAGAATCGTAATATGCTATTGTTGATACGCCTTTGTGATTAGTTGTATTATTTGGCACTATATTTAAGTTTATACTTGACTGGGGATCATTGGTATTCAATGGTAGACAGCATTAATTTTATAACAGTTACCCTACAGTATAAGTTAAACAGTATTAAAATGTAGAGTGTACTAAGCTCTTATGTAAATTTCAATGATCGTGAAGAGGTTGTAACGTAACCCACGTTAAGTATTATTCGCATGTATATTATTCTCAAAGTGAAAATGAAAATTACAAAAGAAATATTAAGAATACAGACAAAACAAAGGTTAATTCGTCAATTCCTTAAATTTTAAACTAAGCCGAAGACCAGTCGCAGAAGTACGCGATACTTTATACTTTATCAATAACTGGTAATGACGAAACAGCAAAAAGTACAGCTATCCATGATTACAAATGGCACTTTGTTTGAACCAAGCTAAGAATAAAATGCCAGTAATCCCGCCCAACTAAGGTATGATACATTGATAGGTGCCAAGGCTCAACGGGACTGTGAGAATATTGCAAAAAGTACAGACGGAGCTCACAGTTGTCAGCATTTCTAAACAGAGTTCGACATCAAATCTGTAAACGAATGAGTTACTAGTGATAATTAAGATCTTAAGACAAGAAAAATGAAAATTGTGCAATGATTTATGATTTCAAAAGACCGTAAGAATATTAAGAAAATATTATAAAACAAAAGCAAAATCCATTTATGAGTTTATTTGTATCTGAAGGAAGCCGAAGATGACTCGACGTTATTAAAGTGAAAGTACTTACCTCCATTACTAAAATGTCAATGTTTGTCATACAAGGTTCAATAATAGCGTGAATATAAATGAAATAGAATTTGTGAATTTGGTAATTAATTATTTTGTGAATTTTGTCAGGGATTTTAAAAGTACAGCTCGTACTCGGTCGCAGTCCAACACGTCTCTTAGATCAATCACTTCGTACATATCGTAGCGGGGTTCCACGAGATACAAAAAGAGAATTTTTAAATTGCGAAAAACGGTTGAATAGCAATTCCAATTTGGTCCCACGTCAAGTTTGATCGGGACCAGTTTGGCAGGCTCCAAATAAGTCTTCACGCGTGTGTCAAATGCGGTTTAGAGAGGGTGCTAGGATACCGCAAAATTCACTCTCGAAGGCCACATGGCTTTTGATCCAATGATTTTTTTAATAGCAATATCGATGTTGTTGCTTATATATAGTGAACAACGGAGTTTTAAACATTTTTTTTTTTTATTTTTTTTTTTTTTTTTTAAACTCAAGTTTAAGTCATCTCAAGGAAGAAAGAAAGAAGGTACATAATTATATGGTGTAATACTTTCTGCTGTCAAATTCAGCACGAAACAAAGCATCTCTCCACCCACCACAGTGTGTCCTCACGCTGCTCGTGCGAGTGTGACTGCGGGTTTCCGTCCACTATAAACGAA
The DNA here is from genome assembly GCA_018249895.1 of Tiana niger. NCBI lineage: Eukaryota > Metazoa > Arthropoda > Insecta > Lepidoptera > Hesperiidae > Tiana > Tiana niger. The sequence goes on along the minus strand of DWNH01001935.1, from coordinate 8,423 downwards.
ATATTTTTTCTGTAAGCTTTGACGCCGAACGATGAGTTCAAAATCTATGGCAATGGCACAAGATGTGGAATACTGATTGACGCGCACTTGTTAGCGTAGGTTACCCTCGATTCGTATGATATTTTACGACCGCGCGCCGGGCGTCGATGTTACATCTCATCAAATGAAAAACTTTGTTTCTCTAGTAAAGTTGAGGTTTTTGTCGAACAAGATGTTTTTTGGAATGGTCGTTCGAAGTTGTGGTGACGTTTTAAATAGATTCTCTTGTACGCCATTCCAATTTCCAGGCATAATACAGGTGTAAATCATATAAAAATCATTTTTAAAATTGGTTCATGCCTCAAAGTTATTCCCGATAACATAAAAAAAGGATTCTGACAAATTGAATAAACTCCTTCTTTTGAATTCAGCTAAAAATCTATACAATACTGAACATCAGTTAAAAAAAGACAAAATAACAAACAAAGCAGTCGGCGGTTAACACTATGAATATCACTCGCTTTTTCGAGAGACAATACTTGCACGTACAGACGGTTTGCGGTCTTCTGTCCCGAACTGATTGACGCGTATTTGTTACTCTCCCCGTCTCTAGCGATATTTTATGACCACGGTTCTACCATTTTTATGATATTCTAGAATATCAAACTTTTATTGCATTTCTGAAGGAAAATCAAGTTTGAAGATTAGGTTGGCTATTTTATTAACAGTCTCATTTAATAGATCGTTGTGCAAGGTGGCTAGTAATATTATTTGTGACATGTGCGGTGCTTTTAATATAAATAATAAAAAAACTCAATTTTATTCTATTAGCTATGAAAATAATAAACTATTCAGTTTATAAGCGTTAAGTGATATTTGTACTTTAATGTGGTAGCTGCCGCCTATGCTATTGGTCAAACGATTAATTTCAGCTCTCTCTACAGTGCTCTACAGATTTAATTATTAATATAGATTTGTGATAAAGTAGCGCAGTAACGGGTGTGCATTTCTAACTGTAAGCAACTTTCGGTCAATGTATGCAGGGATATACTTTGAATACGAGGCTAGCGCCTTGGTCCTAGAGTATTAACGTTTCTTATACGATCTCAGACGCTACGATTGTATCTGAGCTTTAATAAGTACGTCTACTGAGATCTCTTACATATACAAGTGGTGTCCATGCTTGTATGGTATTTTTTTCCTTCTAAAAAGAACTTAAAGAACTATCTCATTAACTATAACTCTACATCTATGTTAGTTGTACCATTCTCGACCCAATCTGATTGACGGGTATTTGTTACTCTCTCCCTCACCGCTCGGCTGATGTTTTACGACTCCGCTCCGGGCGTCGCCGCGTCGATGTGTCGTAGGGCGTTCCGAGTTTTTTTGCTTTCACACTCGTAAAGCGGAATCTGGATGACAGATCATAGATAGCAGTGGATGTGTCAGCCGTTTTTACTTTTACTTGCTTGTTAAGTGGTTTTCGGTTCCGATAAAAGTGTGTTGAGCGTGAGAGTTGTTCAGGAAACTACGGGAATATTCGGCTAGCTTAATAAAATCTGCATTTAATATAATGTACGTAATAAACTGAATGATAAATAATGTTCTTTAAATCTGTATTTAAATGTTAGAAAACTGTTTTTTACATGATAGAAATATAGAATCTAGAATGATAGAAATCTGTTTTTTAAATGTTAGAAAACTAAGCTTGTCTAAGTCCTAGCTTTATCTAATAGTGTAGTGCATCGCGCCGATTTCATGCAAGAAAATGACCAGTGTGAGCTTTTAATTCAGTCAGATTAACCTCGCCGCCTGTAATTCAGTGTAAGCTCGCCACCGTGAATCGCTACCTGTTAAATCACCTCCTACTAGTTTGAGCTTTTAAGCTCGCTTTAATCCCATTCCTGAATACGAGACCTCTCTTTCTGAAAGGGTTAATAGTGCGGCTGAAGCCGATAGAGAATCACGAGCCTTAATAGAATTAAAGTAAGTAACATAGACAGTCTCTTTACATTTATGTATAGGTATGTAGATTCTGTACATACCTAGTACCTACCTACCTAGGTATTTTTAGTACCTATTTGGTTTTGATGTTCGGTAAAAATAGGATTATTAATGAAAAATACATTAATCACTGCATGCACTAATGTTTTAACTTTTTGTAACATTTGCGTAATGACGGCCCATAATAATAAAACTCGGCTAAATGTAAACAAACGAATTAGTATAATAATGGGCTGATATGGTAAACAACAATCAACGTGACATCAAATTACTATTCACATAGAATAGGCCCCGTGGCTGGAACAAATTTCACAGAAAAAATGCGCTCAAGAACCGACACGAATTCAATGTAAAATTCATTAGACACGATTCCCAAGATATCACACAAGTAGAGAATTTGACGCACACATATAAGGATCTGGCCCTACAATGTACTAGAAACTGGGCAGAGTTTTTTAAAAAGCTAAATAGAGACAACTGTTGAAAACAATGTTTGTAAACTTTTTAGTATAGCTTTTGGAAGTTTATTATAAAAATCGTCCTCCGCCTGTCTATACGAAGCCGTTAACTTTTGTTTCCCAACAGCGACTTTATTTCGTTTTTAAAATGTTATAACTCCCGCGACACTGTTGAATTTTTCATGTGAATAATAATGTGAAGAGAGCACCATAACTTATAATAGCTGACGCCGGCAGCACCACTTCATGTTGGAGCTGCGAATAAAAAGAAAATACTAAAAGAGAAGTTTAGTGTTCTGCCAGTGGTATCGCGCAGACGTTACTTAGAAACTTTTAAAAGCATTCTTTTTAACTCAAAATCTGACGACTATCTAAAGATAATGACTTCCATTTTCTTAATATTATACACTTTATATTATATAATACTTGATGACTGGAAAAAGAATGAACAGTCATATAAACAGAATGCTTACAAAAAAAGGTTCCTAAGATACATCCCTTAGGTACCCTTTTCTTCTTCAATAAAAGGAAAGCTTTAGTCTATGATCTAAACCCCACTATGTCACTCAGCATTTCTACTACTTATAAAAGTCTGAGGAGTTCCAGTTCAATACAGAGAAAAAGTTAATACGAACAATACAAGTATACGATTGGAGTCAAAAGCCAGGAGACAATCAAGACCCGCACCGTTCGACTCAATCCGCAAATCCCGTCGCGACACTTCCCTCGGGACGCTTCTGACTCGAGCGTGACCGAAATTTTTGCTTATATTTTAAATGACACTAGCTTCTCCTTTCTTAGTTTCAAGTCTTTGTTTTCGTTCGTTGTACTTTTTGTGTTAGACACAAACGCACTTAGTGTAACAACTTAGTTTAAAACATGAATTAGCAGAATGACTTTGAATATTGACTATTTCTTAAGTAGCTGGTAAAATACATCTCGTCCATCTCGTCTCATCTCATTTCGTCTCGTCTACTACTCTGCTCTAAGAAAATGTTCATAGTTGACATTTACTACAAACAAATGAAACCAATGTGATATACAAATTAACTTTTGAACAAATATCACAGGTAAAAACGCACTCGGTTAACGGAACAAGTTTTCAAAATATTGTAATGTAAGCGGATTTTGTAGTAATCGAATTCAAATCGCTTCCATTGAACCTGTGTTTTTACATTTTGAATAAAATTTGTGAATCAAATGCGTTTCGTGTAGATTACAACAGTGTTGGCTATATTGAAGATTAAGCTTTATTTTCGGTATAGTTGGTTCCCGTGGTAACATTATTTGTATAATATATACATATATGTATGTATGTAAGTATATAAATAAAGATACTTATTTGGCTAAAAAAATGAGGAAGTTTGATTATGAATAAAAAGAACGAGAAAGATATGTAAGTGCTCATTGACCATAGATGCCAGTTTTCACCCAAACACGATTAATAAGTAACAAAAGGTGAAATTTTAAATCTAAACTTGTTATTAATTCAAGAAACACATAATCAATTCTATTCAAGTAGAAATTATGCAAATATTTATTGCCTAGTTCCTAGATTACCAAAGCAAGTGATTTGTGCTCTAATAGCCCGCCAGGTCTTGTAGCTGTCCACTTTAACAGCCGTTTGTCACCAAACCTCGGCGCATAAACTTTATTACTCTGGGTAATAATATTTTAACGTCTCTTCGAGGATTTTGTTAGGTATTCAGTATTTTAATAGCCGGGACTTCATATTGAGTTAAAACAGTTACTAAACTGAGCAACATTAATATAGGTAGTTATTATGTTTACTCTTAAAAAATTTCAATATTGCCATGCAATCGTTTTTGGATTTCCACATAAGTATCTTTATCTAAAACTAATAAATCTTTATTGATAATATCCATAGTGTGTTTTAGCGCATCAAATAGTCTACACAGTTCACCAACCAAGCACATTCAGTTCAACCAAGCACATTCACAATAAATTGAGGACAGAGTAGTTTCTGCAAGTTAAAAATCGATTGACTCAGAAATCATAGAACGTAAATCAAATAATCTCCCACTTAAGAAGAATACATTTCTATAGAGAATATTATTTTAAACGCAGCAGTAAAAGACGACGGGTGATTCGATAAAAATATTCCACATGGAATACCTCGACTGCTCGGATGGCGGCGATTCAGAGTTATAAAAACTTTTCTTTGTTTTATTCTCCCCGGGCCTCCTTTTGTTAGAGATTCCGTCTGGGCTCCAAATCGTTTTCCGATACTATTTTATGTGTAATGGACAATAATACACGTTCTAGAGCCCATTCGGACTACACACATCTCGACGATTTGCTGATTATGGGAAAATTTTCTAATATGAGTTCTATGTTATACCGAGGTACTCAGACGCCCCTGTCGGGACAGGTCGTCACATTTTATAAATGAGCTATTTCCTCTATTTATATTTGAGGATGCTTCCGGCGCAGTTACATGTGGTAGTGACGTGTGATTGTTAGAACACCAGCGTGTCGTCGCCGGTGAACACTCAACTGTTTGATATTTATAGAAATGTGTTGAAGGTCCAGCGAGAACTGCCTCCGCAAGATATTTTTTTTGCCAAAAAGAAAATAAATGGAACTAGTCTAAAAATGTAGTAAAATATGGAACCTTTATATTAATACATGAAGCGAAAATTTGGGATCCGATATGACGAAGAACTGCAGAGAAACACACCTTAAATCCAATAAATCAAATAAAACTGCTAGTAGTGGTGGTCCATTTACTAATAGATGGTGCTACAAGTCTTGTAATTTACTAAAAGCAATACTACTAAATATCATTGATATATCAAATGAATGCGATGAACGCGTTGAGTACGCTTCTTATGTAATCAGTACGTGTTTTATATACCTATACTAGTAAAATACTATGTAGTTACCGCAGTAAGCAGTTTATTCTAAACTAGCGGTATATAGTTATATTTGATATTTACAAAGAACAACGCAAAGTGTGTAGAGCACAAACAAAATGCAGCTAAAAAAATAAAAATATCTATTTAAATTGTGTAAATCTATTGAATAAGGCAATTCGTATGTTTAAATTATAATAACAGTAGTTCACCATATTTATTATGCCAAAGCTTGAGATGCCATCAACATGAAATAATAAATCCCGAAGATTAATAGTAGAAAGCGTTAAATGATGGTTAAAATCTGTATGTTAATATCATACAAGAAATTTTTTGGTTATTATAATTTAAGGTCCTAGTGTGCAAGCATCACAACCGACCGTCTGAGTGCAGTTTTGACGTTAACTGCATTAGAAAATTGATAGCTGCGAAGGGTAACAGCGATTTTACTGTCTGTCTGTCTGTTCAGTGCTACCATAGCGTTACCAATCACAACTGTTGTTCGAACATCTCACAATGACATTTCGTTCATTCCATTTTCAGTCTTAAGTTCTCAATCATAAGCATCATCAAAAGCATCGACTTTATTTGAATTAGGTAAACCATTGACATTTATCGCAGCTTAGACCCAACTTTTATGCGTTGCATCGCTGTGTGTTAAAACACTACTGAGTGCTACTTTTATTGCTCCACTTCAAAAGGTGTAAGTTTTATACAAGAGTTTGTAAATTTTACAAGTTCAGGGTGATGGTTGTTTGTTATTGCCCGATTATAAAAATATACACATAAAGGTTTTAGTTACATTGTAACCTTCAAAACACGTTTCTTCTTATTTTCTATGGTCATCCTTAAATCCATCCTCGTAATGCCAGTTCGACATAACTTCTTTATAAGAATCACTGAGAAGATTTATTGGACTTGGTAATACGCTATTACTTGAACCCATTACATTGATGGACCGTCAAATCAGTGCTAATTAAGGCACCCCAACATAAAAGGACGAACGTGATACGCTTCCTCCAGTTTGCAATGGGGTGGCGATTGCAGGAAATCGATCGATTTATAGGGGTTGTCTCCCCCAACACAAACATGTATGGTAACTGTTGGGAGCTCGCGGAAACAACTGCTTAGTAGGGACCAACTTACAAGGAAAAGTTTAGTATAAGTTTTTTTATTTATTAAAGAAAAGCCAGCCGATAACTTCGTAGCTGCCTCTGCAAGTTGCATCTGGTAAAAGATTCTTCGATTTTTTCCTGAATTACTTATTTGGCATACCATTGAAATTCAAATACATATTATCTTTGAATGTTGTAAAAGTCAATGGTTTGTAAACCAAAAAAATAATTATTTCTCTAAGTAATAAAAATATTTATTTCTCTGAGGAACTTAAAAGTTAGCATCAATATCTTTAATACCTATGTATACTTTAAGTTCAACCAAAATAATAAACTTTGTACAGTTCTTGAATAACTATCAATATCAACATCGCCTGCGAGTGGTATATCTGGCTCTTTTACTGCTTGATTAAGCTTAATCTAAAACGTGTCCAACATTCCGACAAATCGTAAATATAATAACGATAATCACCTGGTTTAATGCGGCGCTTTGTTTCACTATCTAGACTAGAGCGAGTTTCAAAATTATCGTGCATTTGAATTTATGTTTTACTGTTTATGTATCTTTATGTTTGTTCAGATATCATTTCGATATTTTATGCACTATCCACACTATTGGTAATGTTAAAATTTACATACAACTAGTTAAATTGCTGCTTTAGTGAACGATTAAATTCTGGAACTTCTATACATTGCATGTAGCATGTTCTGTGCTACATTTAAGAACTTATATAAATTGCATGTGGCGTTTTACTATTAGTAGACGATTCCTTGCTTTCTTGAGGTCTGGATTTCCAATTATAATAATTGTCGGAGATCAGGGAAGCCACTGTTTGTCCGTGCTCATATATTTCCCATATTAAAATGTTTCTTCGTTCACAACTTTCTTTCTCCCTCTTTCCACAGCCCCAGTTCGCATAGCGGATGTCACCGGAGCGTTTTATCGCCAATAAATTACATCGAGCGGCGGTTTTTATCCGGCAATACGATCGTAAACGGCGATACGTTGTTTAAGTAACGAGATTGCGGCTTACCTGTTTTACTGTTCACCTTAATGATAAAAACAGTTCTTCACTATGTACTCAGTTTCATCGTCAAGTTCTTATCAGGTCTTGACGTAGCCGGAAATGCAAATCAAAGAATATTTTTTGAAGTAAGGTAGATACGAATGGTTTGACTGAATGCGCGAGTAAAGCCGAGGGCAAAAGTTAGTTATTTATATATATTAGTGTGTACTAGTATGGTCGGGCGAATCGTTGTTGCGCCATATCGAGTCGCATTGATTCTTAGTATTTGTTGTTGTAGTTATAAATTACTGTATTTTTTGATAAAAACAAACAAAAGCTAAAATAAAAACAGGTTTTTTCTTGGAAGATCCCCCTAATTCTTAACTTAACTTTATTTTTATTTCACACGGCCTTAGTAATTAATATCACCTGGTTTTCATGCTCCGTGAATGAAGCCCTATAAAAAAAGTTTTAACGCAGAAAACATTAAAATGTTCATATAAGGTATGTGCACATCTTAAACCTCTCGAGTCGAGTAGTTTGTATTGGAAATTCGAGGGCTCCTTTCATCTACATTGTAGGTCAAAGGTCGAGGCCCATTGAGAACCTACCTTTAGAGCCTTCAGAAATTCCAGCAGCCCCTAAGATATTTTCAGACCAATATTATTTTAAGTGATAAAGATTTTATTATAAAGTTTGTAAAAATAAGTGACGATAATTCAATCGGAATATGCTATTTAGGTACGCTACATGATTCTCAATAAAGATTCCTCTTCAACCAAATGATAATACACAACAGTTCATCATCAATGATGGAACTGTGATCACGTCACACAAGATCTAAAGTAACATATCCACACTCCCTAGGAGCCTAGGAGAAAGTTATATGATCTCAGGCAGTGGCTATGTTCTTATCTGTTTCACCTTTCCTGTTTAATTTATGAAGAAAGTTGGGTCCAACGCATTACGAAAATTGAACGTATT
>DWNH01001934.1:0-10546 GCA_018249895.1 Tiana niger | reverse complement strand
CCCCACATCTTCGCCATTTCCGACGGAGCCTACGTCAACATGTTGACCAACCACGAGAATCAATCTATGTTGATTACGTAAGTTTGTTTATCTTTACTACTAAATACCATCGATGTAAACAGTGCTTCCTGTTCAGTTTAATGACCAAATTGGTGCTAATGCCAAAAGATCACATGGCCGTGACGTCTTTTGATGGCAATGAATTGTGTATTACTTATATGGGCAACGACAGCATTGCATTCCGATGTACTGCGTGCTACTAGATTATTGGACAGAGTTCATGGGAGTAACAAAAAGTAAAAATTAGTAAGATAGTACATGAGAGAGAAATGGCGAAATCTGTATCAAAAGGATTATTTTATCTTTGATGCGCAATGACCACTTACCATCTAACCATCAATTGAATAAATCCTACGTACCTTGGAAGGTCTTTTGTTATCATATATATATTTGAATATAAATGGAGACCGACTTTAATTTTAAAGCAAGAAACGTTTCGTTATAAGTTCCAAAATCATGATGTTCCTTTTACTGATTTTCTATTCGCTTTATGCCATATCAACACATTAGCATAAGAAAATAACGGCCAAAGATAATAATTTCCCTTAATGAAGTCGATTAAAAATTTCATACTCCAAAATTTCTGTATTTTTTTTTATGTAAAAGGACTGGCAAACAGGCATAAAAAGTAATTAAAAGTTACCTTACCCCAACAGCGGTGAGTCTGGTGCCGGAAAGACTGAGAACACGAAGAAAGTAATTGCGTACTTCGCGACGGTCGGTGCATCGCAGAAGAAAGACCCTAATCAAGAGAAGAAGGGATCTCTGGAAGACCAGGTCGTCCAAACTAACCCTGTGCTTGAAGCCTTCGGTAACGCTAAGACCGTGCGTAACGACAACTCTTCCCGTTTCGTAAGTATCCATTTTACCTATTTTACTTTTACATAATTTGAATTAAAAATCTGATTTAAGATATAATGACTTATCTGCTACTGCTATATTCTATATTCAGGTCTTCATCATCATCAAAGCAAATAATAGTTGTAACAATTGTAATAGCAAAGATAATATCTTGTAAAACCAGTAATTATTAGAACTATAATATAAATGTTCTTCAATTCTTCATTCAAAACATTGTCTCATCTTAATTTATTTATAATCTTTTTTCTCTGTCCCCAAGGGTAAATTCATCCGTATCCATTTCGGACCCTCCGGAAAACTAGCTGGTGCCGATATCGAGACCTGTAAGTACTTTGTCCTTAGAAAATTTAGCATTGAAGGGATTGGCCTGTTGGATACTTACTTTTCTCTTTTTTCCTAGACCTGCTTGAGAAGGCCCGTGTCATCTCCCAACAAGCTTTGGAGCGTTCTTACCACATCTTCTACCAAATGATGTCTGGCTCTGTCGCCGGCCTCAAGGGTACGTATATAAACTAGATACATTAAGTACTTTAAAATAACTAAAATTTTTATATGATTGTCGAATGTTCAATAAAATCTAGATCATCAATTTTATTTAGAACTACTAAATTAATAGTTTCGTACAAATCTATTTCTCAAATATTTTTGTTTCATTTATTATGGATCATTCAATGTACTATTAACGATTTTTGAATTTTTACATTTTAAAATTATTTTTAAACCATGTCTTTAAGAAATAGCTACGATTGTTTCAAGTGTAATATCATTACGATTTACAATTTGAGATGTAATTTACTTTATTTGGAATAAGGACATACATACACGAACACTACACAATTTATGTTGTCATGACACCCCCTGAGATGTTCTATCCATGTATATTAACTTTTATTTCAATATTTAGACATGTGTTTGCTGTCAAACGACATATATCAGTATTTCATCGTATCGCAAGGAAAGACCACTATTCCAAACGTAGATGATGGAGAGGAATGTTCCATGACCGACGTAAGTTCAGCCTTCCACGAGTCCAAAGGCTTCGACAATGTTCCTAGTGTTTGTGTCCCCTTAACTGGTCCTGCAAAAACCAGACACAGTCAAAGCATCTTGCCTCTGAACTGATACAAGATGTGATAGAATAGTGTAGTGTTCGACCCCAGTAATGTGAGCATGTTTCCCCCCGCCGACCCAAGGACGCCAATAGCAAAAGTGACAATTATTGGTGTTTTTTATAGCTATCTGTCTCTTGTCGAATAACATCAACGACTACCACATCGTTGCACAAGGCAAGACCTCGATCCCTGGTGTAGACGATGGCGAAGAATTGGACCTTACCGACGTGAGTCCAGAATCAGACTGCTGGATATTATAAGACATATATGTCGCGCAATCATCTTTCTCTATCATACTTCTCTTCCTGCTTGCTTGCTTACTTTAGGCTGAGTCTACCTCAGTCTGCGCATGTGTATGTCAGATATTTTGGTGTTTACAGAAGTAACGATGCTAAGCAACCGCATCTCGGACTATCCCCTCATAAGTCAGGGGAAAACGCGGATACCTGGAGTCAACGACGAGCACGAGTTCGATCTGACGGTTGTAAGTCACGAACTTGCGCACGGAGCGTGTGTCCAGCTTCAGATATGCGCGTATTGGCTCTGTTCTTATAAAATTTCTGACATACATATTACCTCGCTCCCTGCAAAAGTTCCAGTGAGCGTTATGCACAGGTGTGACTACACGAGTACGATGTTCCCCCGCTCCAGCACGAGCACCCCCGCACACTATGTGACTTCAGACACAACACGACACAATTTAGGGAACCGTTTTCAGGTCTTTGTTTTTGGTGCCCGGAAAACGTTTAATAAAATATTGTGATCTACCAACAGATATGTGTTTGTTGTCCAACGACATATACGATTACTATAACGTCTCCCAGGGTAAGATTACCATCCCCAACGTCGATGATGGTGAAGAATGTTCTATGACCGACGTAAGTGTAACTTTTAGAGTCTCGTAGTGCCCCTATTTCAAGAGTGGAAAATACAGAAGAGAATTCACTATGAGTGAATTGACTTTTAAGATCCTTACCATTCATATGAACTGTAATGGGAAGACAATTTTCAATTAGTATTGTACCTACTCCTGTGAACAAACTGTCTTGTGTAGTATATTGTCCAAAACATTTAATTTAGAGACCCAGTTACCCAAACCATAAGTACAGTTACAGAACACTGCCTTTGAGATTATTTCCAAAATGCTATTAGATTACCCCGTACCCTGTGCACTATCGGCAGCAACTTCCGCTATTTCACCTTCCATATAAAACATAATGCTTTTTTATTACTAAATCTTTGTCACTACTTTGTTATTCGTACCTAAGTATTTTACATATTCTTTGTCAATAAAACTTTGTTTCTCTGTTAATCACAGTATAGTGAAGTATTTTTACTTATTAAAAAATGTTAGCATTCATGTTTTAATGCTAAATTGTCATTAAAAATGAATTAAATTTTGAAACTACAAATCCATAGTGCAAATAACTAATATGATGTTTTATAATTAACGTAACAAATAACTACAATGACATTTAGACAAATTTCTGATTTATATTTCGTATTATAGAAAGCTTTCGACATTCTGGGCTTCACCCAAGAAGAGAAGGACAATGTTTACAAGATCACCGCTGCCGTCATGCACATGGGTGGTATGAAGTTCAAGCAGAGGGGTCGCGAGGAACAGGCTGAAGCCGACGGCACTGAGGCAAGTATCATGAAAACAATATTCTAAATTATGTACTTTGGACGTAATTCTTTAATTCAGGTCACAAAAAATAAGATCAGAACTAGACAGAATAGCCATATTGTATGGGCTTGAAAGCTCGAAAGATAACTTTACATGGAAATAAGACCTATTGATGACGTCATTGCTTCTCCTTCCAGGATGGTGAGAAGGTTGCCAAGCTTCTCGGTGTTGACTGCCCCGATTTGTACAAGAACTTGTTGAAGCCCCGCATCAAGGTCGGAAACGAGTTCGTCACCCAGGGTCGTAACAAGGACCAGGTCACCAACTCTGTAGGAGCTCTCTGCAAGGGCATGTTCGATCGTCTCTTCAAGTGGCTCGTCAAGAAGTGTAACGAGACCCTAGACACCAAGCAGAAGAGGCAGCACTTCATCGGTGTACTGGATATTGCTGGTTTCGAAATCTTCGACGTGAGTATCTACGACCAAACTTAGGCCAGTAAAATTTTTCTTTGCAATGAACATGCATTGAAAGATCTTGATGTTGATTCGAACTTTATTGGCTACGTTTAAAAATATTTTAATACTTACAGAGAAAATAAGAATGATCAGATTGATGTTATAAGAGAAAATGATGATCCTAATTATAAAATAATAGTATAAATTCATGATTAGAACTGGAGAAAAGTTTTAGAATTTAATTATAATATTACTTGAAAATGTATCGATTTGTTTTTCAATCAATTACTATCTAGTGTATAATAATGTAACAATTATTTCTTTAAATGATAAAGAGAGAAGAAATAGATGTTTTACAACTATTACTTGTAATGTACTTAATAATGGACTTAATGTACTATTATAATTGTAGATATAAGATTTTTAGCTCTTTAGATGTTAAGTGGTTTAAAATATTTTCTACAATATATTTGGAACTTATGCTCCTTTTTTTCTATATATTAACGCAATTTTGATTTCTTAGTTCAATGGTTTCGAACAACTTTGCATTAACTTCACAAACGAGAAACTCCAACAATTCTTCAACCACCATATGTTTGTGTTGGAACAAGAAGAGTATACCAAAGAAGGAATTCATTGGGAATTCATTGACTTTGGAATGGATTTACTGGCCTGCATTGATCTTATTGAAAAGGTACACTGAGTGTACGTGGCTCTACGAACAATTGGGCCTATTTTGTTTTATTAATGTTTTGTGTTCCACTACGTCCCTACTACTAATCTATATGTAGACGCTTTTATTAGTTTCATTCATTTATTTTGGGTTTATTGTTTATAAAAGTACAACGGTTTCGAGCAACTCTGCATTAACTTCACGAACGAGAAACTCCAGCAATTCTTTAACCATCACATGTTTGTACTCGAACAAGAGGAGTACAAGAAGGAGGGCATCAACTGGGCTTTCATCGATTTTGGAATGGACTTGCTCGCTTGTATCGATCTTATCGAGAAGGTAATAGTCCTCCCTGTGGTCGTGAGCACGTCGGCGCTGGATACCTACAGATGGAATGTCGTTCGGCGCACCCGCCAAATCTATGGGGATAGATGCGGCTCGAAATCTAGTTTCATTGTTAGGTTAGATAGGTTGTTAAAACTACAGAATGAAATCTGTAGCCTATCTATAAATGTTCACCCCTAACCTTCCACATTAATTATCTCCCTGCAGTTCAACGGTTTTGAACAACTCTGCATTAATTTCACCAACGAGAAACTACAGCAGTTCTTTAACCATCACATGTTCGTACTGGAACAAGAAGAATACCAGCGCGAAGGCATCGAGTGGACTTTCATTGATTTTGGCATGGATCTCCAAAATTGCATTGACCTTATAGAGAAGGTAGATGGCGGCAACGCAGCTGTGAACGCTTGCATCTCGCCATGATCCTCGAGCGAAGCCGACTAAATTAAAACTTTTTTACTTTAGAAATCTAACGGCTTCTCTCGATGGATTAGACAATGCTATATGCGTGATTTGAGTGTTATCTATCTGTGTGTCTTTCTGTATCTGTATGTCTAAATACTAAACTACGTCCAAACTCATAACAGACATCCACACTTCGAAACACATGTACTCTTATATTTAACACAATATTTCGGTTATCTTTTCATGTTCCCGCGATCCAGGTGAACGGGTTTAATCAGCTCTGTGTTAACTTTACCAACGAAAAGTTACAGCAGTACTTTAATCATTTTATGTTCGTCCTCGAGCAAGAAGAGTATGAAAGAGAAGGGATCCAATGGACCTTTATAGATTTCGGTATGGACCTCCAACCGACAATAGATTTGATAGAAAAGGTATTAGAGGCATATCGTATGTAGCTTGAGGCTATAGGGTCGCGTATCAAAGAAGCTTCAAGGCTGAGAATATTAAGTCAACCCCTGCAAATGCAAAAGTAAATATTACTGGCTGTACACCCTTCCTCCGCGGTAACTTCACAAGAGAATAGCTTCAACGCACTCGCAAAATCTTAAGACCAATCGGAGGCTGTTGTATAATAGCACAAAGCTGCCGCGACTTCAACAAATATAAATTCACTGCTGTACGCAACACTTGCAACCGTAGTTAGGAGTAATGTTATATTTGCGTAATATCTGCCTTCATAACGTTGTTTAATGCAATAGTAATGCCGAATGCTTTAAATTTTAAAACATATTGTATGGAAAAATGATAGGCTTTAATACTAAATTATTATATAATATATAAACACGCAAAAATAAATCATTATATTTGATACTCTATACACATCTTACAAGCATGTCGCTTCCAACTTTAATGCGTAACATAGTTTTAAGCAGGCCATTATACACATACATTATATATACATACATACATATTAGCTATACACACATGATAAAAAACCCAAATTATAATCACCAACATTTTTCTTTTCTATTGGCAATCTAATAAAAAAATACACAATAGCATTCAATTGTAGCACAATTTTGTTTTTCATAAATAAATTTCATTTGAGAGCTTCTCGTAGTTCTGTTTCTAATTTTTGCTTTAAATCAAAATTCAAAACACACACAACTCAAGCAACCAATAAATATAATAACGTTCCAGTCTAATCTTATTGGTGCGTTTCCAGCCTATGGGTATCCTCTCCATCCTTGAGGAAGAGTCTATGTTCCCGAAAGCTACTGACCTAACCTTCGTTGAGAAGTTGAACAACAACCACTTGGGCAAATCTGCTCCTTACCTGAAGCCCAAGCCCCCCAAGCCTGGTTGCCAAGCCGCTCACTTCGCCATTGGTCACTACGCCGGTAACGTAAGTATCAAAATTTTGTATCCTTTTGTTGGCTACAAAATGTTACCAAGTTACCAATGAGTTACAAGTTACCAAGTTACCAATGATCTTATTCTTTATAAACAGGTCGGCTACAACATCACTGGATGGCTTGAGAAGAACAAGGATCCCCTTAACGACACTGTCGTTGACCAGTTCAAGAAGGGTAGCAACAAACTGTTGGTGGAGATCTTCGCTGATCATCCTGGCCAGTCTGGTGATGCTGGTGGTGGCGGTGGCGGCAAGGGTATGTATTTCTAACAAATTAAACCATTTGATGAAAACCAATTTGATCCTACAGGGAAAGATCTTCTCCAAACGATATTTATAAGCAAATCTGGTTAAACTTGTTAATATCAAAATGACAGTTGATATGAAAAATAACGACGATCCTGTAGTATAGCTGCACCATGCCGGTACACCATTCGAAAGGTTCGATTCCCGGCGGGGAATGCTTTAATGATGAATTTAAATTTCTGTTCCTGGTTTGGGTGTTAGTGTAATTGTATTTGTGTGTCCATGGTACCCATGACACAGGGTATCCCAATGTGAGACTATAGTGTGAAGCGTTATTTATTTATTTAATTATTTAGTTTAATTATTTAATTAAAAAATAGTAGTCACTGCACCTATAGACAGGAAAGACAATCGACAACACTTATCAATGAAATTAAATTGTTTCTAGAACTGATTAAGAATTGCAAATTCTTGAATTAGAATTTTTGATTTATCAAACATGATCAGAAATTTTGTTAAAACTAATGGGTTTTTAGTGGTTATATTTTTCATGAGGTAATACTAAAAATGTGACCATTTCAAATAAAATCGATTTCGTATTATCAAATTAAATATTGATACTAGATTTGATGCTTATGTACTTTAGTTTATAATACTTTTTTTGGTAAAATAAAATGTACCTAACGATTTTAGCAAGGAGCGGACATTTTTGATTCTAGAATACCTTCCATAAAAATACATGTGTTTTCTTAGCCACATTACATTCAAATATCAATAATATTTCACATATCAAAGGAATTTACAAGCACATCACAAAACTATCTTTACATCATCATTTTAATTACTCCATTACCTGAATTAATTTATTGTTAAAGACCTATACTGTTATTTGTATTTCTATTTACACCATTTTCACCCAATTTTTAAACAAACCACAAACAGGCGCTGGAGGCAAACGCGCCAAGGGTTCTGCCTTCCAGACTGTGTCGTCACTGTACAGGGTAAACAGGAATACTATCTCCAAGAGTTGCTTCTGTCTTCTTGTCGCTTACTGTCCACGTCTATCAACACACCTAGGACTAGCATCTTTATCAGATTTATCATTAAGATCATCTTTTTTCAAATAAACTCCATTGCAACAATGGTTTAAAGATGCTAGTTCTACAACGCTCAGAATTAATAAATCTTTGTCTGTCCTTGTCAGTGTATGTTTTACAGCAGAATTGTCGTCGCCGTGTCTCACTGATGTACTGTCAACGTGTATTATTATGTCCTTGTCTATATGCCGTATTGTGATTGTCTTTGCACTAATTGTTGCTTGTTAATGTACATCCGTAGGCGGTCGCGGTAAGAAGGGTGGTGGTTTCGCTACAGTCTCCTCCGCCTACAGGGTATTTAAAAGTTTTTAAAAGTAGATGAATTTGGTTTTACTTCACCCACATGGTGTAGAATTACTACTTACTTGTAGCTCTACGCTCCCTAAACTATTTCTGTAAATGATGTAGTTTGAAACTTTAGAATTTATCATTCAACTTAAAGAGGTAGCAAACACCTCCTGTCACCAATATATGAAATATAACAATCGTAACATTCAATAAAGTGAATTATTACGATTTAAATTCACCAACATTATTATTTTATCATTTGTGTCATTCACACAGCCGAAAAGTAGTATTTGAATATACCGCTACTTATACCGATGGCTGTATTTTTGTACTAAGCTTAATGTTTGTCCGTGTGTTTTGTGTTTTAACCCTTGTTTGTGTAATGTAATATATGTTCACGTATTCATTATAAGAACTATTGTTGAAAATCATTCCATTGGTGTGCTGCTTTATATATCAAAAGATTATATTTTAAATGACTTAGCAAAAATAACGAATTCCAATATTCAAAAATTATGTCGCTATATTTAAATTAACATAGCGCAAACTTTACTAACTCAAATGGGTGAAAGACAATGAACTAATTTTTCTGCATACCACAGGAACAACTTAACAACCTGATGACAACGCTGAGATCCACCCAACCTCACTTCGTACGTTGTATCATCCCCAACGAGTTGAAACAGCCTGGTAAGTACAGATGCCTTTACAAAAAGTCTCCTAGCTGCATTCCGTTCTAAAATTGAATCGAGAAAAGTATAGATAATTTCGGATCTAGGAAGATATGTTGTTCATTACCTGCAGTCTGTCGACGAGAGACTAAGAAAATTAAATCATGCACGACGTAGGCGTTGACTGACTGACGTAAATTTAGTGGGGTTACTCAGCTTCTACTAAATATATCGAAGAACATTCACGTTAGCATGAGTAATTTTTATATAAAATTCTGCGACTCAGCCAACACAGTACGTGCCGTCGAGAATGTAACACATTGCGATAAATAAACGCAAAATTAACATACACGAAACATAAGGAGTTATAAATTAGAACAGAAAATGTTAAACGATCATAGAAATTTTAGACTTATGAATATTGGTCGAACCATAAAATGCCTTCATGCCTGATGAAATCATCGTTCCCCAGGTCTCATCGACTCCCATCTTGTGATGCACCAGCTGACTTGTAACGGTGTGCTTGAAGGCATCCGTATTTGCCGTAAAGGTTTCCCCAACAGGATGGTCTATCCAGACTTCAAGCTCCGGTAAGATTCCAACTCGCCAACAGATACATAAAATATATTTTTATGATCAAATACCGAGCTGTCAAATATTTATAGAAGCCAGAAGCATCTAATAAGATGTTAGCATTTTATTTTCATATCTGATGATGTTATTTTTTTAGATAAGCGAAATATTTCTTAGTGAGTCCAAACAAATTTATTTTATCTCCAGAATATTCGTTTACTGGAACAGTTTTATTCTCGTACTGCAGCAGCTGGCTATGAGTGACGTCATCGACTTAAACATGCAGCGAAACATTCTATAACTGGGTCGATGATTGGTCGCCGAAAATTTATGTTTTAGCTTTAAGGATGCGATCGAACTTGATATATTCTTAGGCACATATTAATTTAATTTATTCAATGAACAGTTACATGATTCTTGCGCCAGCCATCATGACTGCAGAAAAAGATCCCAAAGAAGCCGCTAGAAAGTGTCTTGAATCAGTCGGATTAGATCCTGAGAGCTATCGTATAGGTCACACCAAGGCAAGAAAATACTAAAGAATAAAATGTACTATCCAGAATGGTGTTAGCATGATTCAACAAATACGTATCATCAAAAGCTCTAACGAATAGAGTTATTTGAAACCCCAAATATTTTACCCCTATTAGAATTCCCTTTTATATTTTATGCACCCGTAGTTAGCCCTTTCTTGCGAGTACAGTATTTAGTTTATC
>DWNH01001933.1:0-10548 GCA_018249895.1 Tiana niger | reverse complement strand
GTACACGAACTATAACTCTTAAATAATAATTCATCTTCAGTTTGTTCCAAATGAGTAATAGGTCGACATCATTCATAAAGGTTTAACTATAATGTTGTTTATGTATGCGATGTGTTGTGTCAGTGCATGTATTTGACCGAACCCACGCAACAGTAACATGTTGGCGGTAATTTATTTAGCGTTTGTTTCCACTGCAGCCCCGTGGTTGTTGTTTGTAGTATATATGTATGTACATACATATTTATTAATGTTGATGTGGAATGATAATCTCTTGCATTTCGTTTTAGAGGCAAATCCTCGATGTATAATGTAGTATGTCTGCGTTATATTGCAGTTTGAAAAAGAAAATCATGAAAATCTTATACATTTTTGGTAGAACCATATTGTTAGAAGAATTTCTAAATAGAGGTATTTTAGGTACATTGTAAACATTTCTAACAAATAATTGGTGCGCAATATGGCATTGAATTATTTGCTGAACGGATCAGAACTAGTTAATACTGTGTTGATCGATAGATTGTTGATTCAATTTACGATCACATAAAGGTGGTTTTTGTACGTAATTTAGTAATTCTTTTAAAATATACCAAAATTGGGTAGGACTGTATGTGGGACATTTGTTTAATATGTGGTTACCTAGGAAGGTATTGCTTGCTATTATTATAAACACTACAACTAGTTGATATATCATCTGACTTTTATATTTTATTGGCTTTCCTTCTTCCACAGCTACAAATCATATATTTATTGAAATAAATGTTATATTTCTGATTTTTCCACTTGTATACACCGCTACGAAACAATGGCGAATATCCAATATCGCTTTAATACACATTTTATGACTATGTCCGACCGTTGTTCGCCGCCGATTTGAAACGAGTGGAACCAGTCACATAATAGTAGATAATGTAAGAAGAGCGGAACTGCATTAGAGAGAGCTGAGCTACAAATGGTTTCAGCTTCATACGAGTTTTCACGCACAAAGGATCCAGCACTTTCCTTACACACTCTACAGTCACAAGAGATATGATTTGAGCTGCGGCTGTACTAATGTGTTTGTGTGGAAGATGTTTGCAATGAATGTAGGGTCAGCTTTAAATTTTATACTTATACAGCAGTTTCATTTGAATATATGTACATATGTATTTTGTATGAGCGTTGAAGTAATATTAACATTACATAAATATAATACTGCCTTTGATAAGTGCGCAAAGATTTAATTAAATTCAACGTCTCAAAATAGGTGAAATTAAGGTTTAAAGTTTCCGTTACATACATACAATACATACACACAGGTGAAGCAAATAAAAGCTTGTTAAAATATTATTTTTGTAATAAATCCTCATATCAGTTTCTAAACGGCCACTGCTGTACATATTATGTAGGTCTCCTAGTTGGGGCCACTCCGTCCCATCCTGATATCGAAGGGCAACCGCGCGGGTTGCTCTTTTACCGAGAATTTTTTACAAATATTCCAAGTTAATTAATACGAGTTAAGTAATCAATACGCGATGTGTAATTATATTTTTGACTCCGTTTAACTTATAAGTGTTTACATAATAATAGCTTCTTATTCGGTTCGTAAAAATGGATAAGCTGCCTAATAGGCAATTTCGCGAGATACGCCAGTAATCAATTAATATCATTCCCCTCGGGCGTTGAATGTTCACCATTTATATGTATAGCCCTGGTAACACGCGTTATGTTGTTAGGTAATGTTTGGCTGGAATTATTTATTATAGATATGTTGCTTCTTTGTCTACATATTATGCCTACAACGATGTTAATTATTTATCTTTTAGGAATCTCTTGGAATTTTTTATTAACTTTTTTTTCATACTTTAGACATATTTGATTTGCGATATTAGATATTTGAGTGTCATTAATATTTAGATAGATAGTATTTTTATATACGCTTGGTAATACAAACAAAATAATTAGCTTTTTATGTTTTAAGTTCAACATCCAATCGGAAACGTAAAAGTTTATAACTTTTACGTTATACTTCCGAAAAAATAGATATTTGCTGAAAATGTTAACTTGCAGAGTGCATGTACTTTACTTCTGTAAAATAATTTTTTTATCAAAAACTACTTCCGTAGCTCTGAGTGAGGAAGACTGCCACCAAAAAATATAATAAACGACTTATAAAGATAAATGAGTATTAAAAAGGACGCAGCTATTTATGTACTACGAAGGAAGTTCGTGCTCTTTTATTATTCCTACGGTTTATTTATTCTATAGCCCCTGCTATTTTACGACGAATCCCTTTTATCGTTGCCGTAATGTAAACGGTTTTATAAATTAGTAAATATCGATAATCGTTTTGATCCCGAGACGTAGTCTTTTATCGATAACGAAACAAAAGAAAAGAAGATACTAGTCTTCCTTTTTTATTCTCAATTAAAGTATTTGAAAAATTATAATTATTTTCTTTAAATTTGTAGCTAAAGTGTTCGAATGCGAGTAAACAAAATAGAAAGCCAAAATTCTATCTTCAGTCTTGGCAACTAATTTTATTGTAGCAATAAAGCGAGCACAATTTATGACCTTTGCCATAGATTATTGTGGCCGCATCGCGAAAGCTTTTCCAAATTAGTATCCCAATAAAATTCATTTTCCAGCGGCAGCGGGACAAAGGGCGACCGCCGGACGCGATCATCGCCCGCCGCCAATTTGAGAGGCTGCCCCTTTTTATATGCTTTATTTTTACTGTTTGGGTTTAACAGATTATGGTAATTTGGGTCTGTGATAGCGTTTTTTTGTGACGACGTACCGCTGCTATTGGGCCCAATGTTATGTAGAGTTTTGTTTTTAATCTTGTTGTTGTTTCTGTTATCTCTAGTTGGTGGTGGTTTTTATGATAGTGCTTGATTGTACATGGTTGAGGCAGCACTATCACAAAATATTGCAGACACGAATATAGTATGAATTTGAACAGGGCTTATAACACGATCGACTACGATGGCCACGAGTAGTTGTCTCTGCAATACCTTCTCCATTGTTTTTGTAATACAATATAATTGTACAATATTCTGTACCTATGTATGTATGTATGTATGTATGTATTATTTATTTGTACTGTATTAATTAGATCTTATTCAACTATGTCCAGTTGCAAAGATTACAGTTTATTGTAGCAACGTAGTAGATACATAATATGTATGTACATATTATGTATACAGTATATGAGTTTTTTTAGACATTAATCGGAATGATTTTATTTTTCACTGCTGGACATTAATGAATGCTACGTGTCTACAACTATGTGTGTATGTGACAATATTCTTATCATATTATTAATACTTACTCCAGTGTAGGTTGGTGATGGCTCAGTTGCAGGATGTTATCAAGACCGTATATGATAACTTGAACTTTAGTCTATTGAATTTAAAATTATTTAATTTATAATATGTTTCAGAAATTATAATCAAAATAATGTGTTCTTATTCGTAGTTTTAATTGATTATATTATTTTTTCAATTTAGAGTGATCAAGACACTTGAAGGTTTTCTCTACAGTTTAATAGATATTATTAAGCTCGTAATCAATGCTTAAAGATTCGTATACGTTGTTGCAGTGTAATAAAAACAGTAATACTCGTACAGTTCGACGGGTGCGCTGTGGAGAGTAAAGTACTTGAAACGTCCGGCCCGTGGCTCTCGACGGAGGCTTCAATTAACTGTATGTCGTTTCATTTCACCGCTCACAGCAGCTCGAACAGCTGTAAATACTCATAAATACATACATACATACATACATACATACATATGTACCTACTAAATATTTCTTTCTATATTTTGAACCTGAAATATGGATTTGAATAAATTATAAAATGTGTAATATAAATTTAATGTTCTATAATTTTTTATTCCTGTTTAATAAATTATAATATCAATAAAATATTCAAGGAGGGTAAAAGATATATGTAGGTATATAGATATTATCATTTAATAAGGAAACACTGTAAAATTTTTTTGCTACTCTTACATAAAAAAAAACTAATTTTATTATTTTTGTACGAAAACCTTTTTTACGAATACGTAAATAAACTAGAAAGAAAGTTACAAAAAAGATCCGGCATGTATAGGTGATCCTCGCCGCAAACAACGTTATATATGAGAGAATATTTTATACTTTACGACTTGATCCATAATTTATGGAACACAATCCATTTTGCCTGCCAGCGAGGGACTGTATAATCTACAAAATCATCGTCATGCTAATAAATGTCAAATATATTTATTTTTTTTTTTTATTTAAGCTAAAATCAAGCCAAAGTGAGTGACGTCACGGACGCCAATATACTCACTCATACGCTCGCGTAACTTCATTTTCCTAAAAACTAATTCTATAAAGTATTAATAACTAATTAATAAAGTATTTTAAATCGTAATACACGGCTTGTACATAAAGTCTGTTAAACAACTGTTCTT
This sequence comes from Tiana niger, assembly GCA_018249895.1. Taxonomy (NCBI): domain Eukaryota; kingdom Metazoa; phylum Arthropoda; class Insecta; order Lepidoptera; family Hesperiidae; genus Tiana; species Tiana niger. Next base: position 6,112 of record DWNH01001933.1, on the reverse strand, counting down.
AAAGTCGTTAATATAAATATGCCAAGTGATAGAATAAACGATTTAATACAATTATACATGTCATCTAAGAATAGATGTAGCACACTACACAGCAATGATTGGAAGCGTTAACAAGGTAGAAGCGGAATATTCTGAAAGCGTGCCATTAATACAAGCAAATTAATCGCCGCAACGTCAACGTCGTCGGGAGCTGTCGTAACAGCCTTTAACATTCCGGTTGGACGATCAAGCGGCTGACATTTCCCTCCGATGTTTGCCCGTAAACGCCGAGCGTAGTGCGCTAATATACACACATACATCCAGCTGTAAAGGACGATGTCTACTGTACAATGCCTACGGTATTGAAACGTGAACTGAACTGAACCGTATTTGGAAAGTTTTAATAAAACCTTAAGTGCACATAATGATGGATTTATTTAGTTACCGTAACTATGCAAGTGCAAGGTGAACATAATAATTAACTATTAATATTTATCTGTGATGTCTCTGTATTCTAGACGTATGTATATTAGATTCCTCCGAGAATAAAGCGGTTCTTGAATTGTATGTACAAATCCAATGCTAGCGAACAAGTGAGACCTAGATAACAATACATTCAGCTGAAGCGACACGAATATCCGAGAATTCCATTCCAGATTGCATCATAATATGATATCAATTTGCTCACTTGTACGTAACTACTAGTATAAATATTGGGATCTTTGAATTATGATTTAGATTTAGAACGCATCTTTAATAATATCTATGTAATCGTATCTATTTCATCAAACTCAATATCAACTCATTAACCCAATATCTATTTCATCAAACTTTAACGTACATAATTTGTTTACATTGTTTTTATATTAAAATTGTCATCACTGTTCCAATTGTTGGTTATACTTACAACTATAGTATAATATAGTGTGTCGTTAATACGTGCATGATTTTATGATCGTTTGGGGTTTGTAGGAAATATGGCACGTCATTATCGGAATGAGGTTCTGAAGTACGTCAGATCGTAGAGTTGATACGTCGTGTATGAATATTTTTTTGGGATTGTTAGGTTCGGGAATGTAGCTGTCGCTGATTTCATCGCTAACAGTTTGATATTTTACGTGTGTATTTGTGTATGGGATATACATATTTGTTTCTATTTTAATATAATATTTGATTATAGTTCTTTTGATATAGTCATGTTAAGTTTAATATATATAACATTTGTCGCACATCGATAAGAGTGTCACAACATAAAAATTAGTCGAAAAGAAAAGAGTTTCTTTTGAGAGGACTTGCGGTATATATAGGATTAGGATAGTATATATTTATCTATATATTCTATTGTAATTGTAATGGAGTATTTAATTAAATATAAGGAAGTTAAATTTTTTCATTTGATTTCCCTAATTTGTCATTTCTTTCTACAATATGATCAAAGGTTAAAAAAGATTATACACTTTTTAATTAATAATTTGTATCTTGTCTTAATAAATCTATTTATACTAAGCGTTGCAGAAGGTTATAATAGAACAAAGAGGAAACATTAAAATCTGTTGTAGGGTTAGGCATATAAACTATTGAAGTAACTATATTTCATTGTTGAAATACTAAATGAGAATTATTAACAAAATTGTGCGTTTCATATACTCATAAACGTATTATCAGGTGGTCAGATTAAACTATCTGCGGTGACAAATCAGTTAATTGGTCAGTCAAGACTTGTCCTTTAAAAGGTATATAATTGTTACTGTATTTACTTACAGCGTATAAAACACGCTCTTTCGTAAAAAACAGTGTTATGTTAGTAATCTCCTTTTCGTATTCTTATGTGTTGTGACACTTTCGTTGCTAAAGTGCGTTATATAGAACTTTTAATAATTGGACGCTCTGGTATCGTTCTTCTTTTCAGATAAAAGTCCAAAATACGACTACATGGTGCTTCGTACATTTATGTTACAGAGCTCGCATGTGACATACTTCGCTCGTCGCGTTTTAAAGTTTATTTCATAATCGTTGAATATAGCTGGTCTGCCAAAAACTGAGCGCACGGTTGGTTACATGCAAAAGGTTGCATCATTTGTGGACAAACCGAGATTTATGAAACGCAGCTCCGACCTCGACATGTTTGACATCAGAATTTTTAAAAGACTAAATAGTTTTTACGTGGAATTCTATTTTAGGTTTTGAACTAAAAAATAGATAGTACCACAGTTTTAACTACAGCGAATACCTGTAAATTGCAATTTAGTCCTTTATCACTTTTATGTTCAATTGTATACTCGCAAAGAAAAACGCTGCTAGGCGTTTTAAAAGTTCATTATAAACGTTTAAAAAGAATTTAATTAAAGGTCTATAAACTTTTATATTAATGAACTATAAAAGGTAGGGTCTGGGCTAAGAGACACACTTAAGATATGCAAATAAGCTCAGTGAGCCGTGAGCTTGAGTGTCGCTTAAGTAAAGTTCCCACTAACACTGTTCCAAGTTGGGAGCAAGGAGACGCCAGACCCCATTATCTGCTCAGTAAGAGAACGGAAATAGCCACTCGAACACTCTGACTAACTTTCACCATTGAAAGTTTTTTATCGGTGGCTATCTTCAAAGGCAAGCAGCGCCTTTGTATGAGATGGCCTTTGTTTTGTTTTTGATGTTTCTCAACCGTTGCATTGATGCTTTTTCTATAGCATACGATATGTTTCAATTAATTAAATCTAGCCGTAGCGTTAAAATTATAGTTTTACAATGCTTTATTGAAACTAAAACTAAAAGAAACTAAATATGGAAGTATAGTTGACTGTTCGCGCCCTCTATCATGATACACATGAGCGGCAATGCCGTAAAACACCTTAAGAATTTGTGATTGCTGCGTGTGCAATAATTATTTGTAGCAATTTCTGTTAAAATGATCTCAAAGAACTTTGAGAGAAAGGGCTGTTAAGTCGGTCAGTCGGTCGGTGACGGTCTCGATTGTTATGCAATACCAACTGTCGAAGGCCTTGCGGGTGGATTAGAAATATTGGTCATAGACTTATTTCTAATCCTAATTCTCATTACACTATACCTCTCAGTTATGTGGATTGCATTAAATAGAAAGCTATATTGTTATCATTGGCGAAAAGTGACAAAAAGTCGGAAACAATCTCATAACTTTTATGTAAAGAATAATTTTAAAAGGAACTCCTTTCTCTTCCATTACACCTCAGTTTATATAAAGAATTTTCACCGTGATTTAGAGTTTACAAAAGTTTGGAGCCCCCACTGTGTGATATAGTGTATGCTGTGGTATGATTTACGACGACGATTGTACTCGTAGGTTGGGGTCGTCTGGGCTCTGAAATGTTGTAGCAGTCTATCTCTATGGATCTAGTTTTAATGATATTACAAACTTAGTCGTTTTTACCCAAATGCGCAGTAGGAGGGTAATGTATTTCAATTTGTATATATGTACATATATCTAGTTCTTGCACATGCTTTTAACCACTTTGTTAACGTTCAATTTTTAGATACGACTGCTACACATATAAAATAGTCAGGAAGTAATATACAACCAATTAAATAGCATAAAAAGGACCCCTTTTGCCAACGACAATGCCAATAAATGATTCTTTTCATTTACGGAACTTTATCTTCGGAATTCAGTAACGGAGCGTACAGAAGATAAAAAGATTTCCATCAAACCCATTTCTCGTTGAATAGATTTCATATCGCTTGGCGTCCTGTATTTATTTTATTAATGGGCTGTAATTTATTGTAAAGGTTTCCTCAATTCTAATGGTTTGATCATATTGACACTGATTTTGTAGAGAACACTAGTTTTTATCGTGTATTATTCATATGAAATAAATGACCCAGTTGATAATGAGTATAAATAGTAAATATTTTATTAAATATAAAATTTCTTTGTTTCAGGTAAATGTTTCCATGACACGAACATTCACGATGCTCACCAGGGCACTGGCCTCAAAAAGTTTCAGAAGCATTATAAGTAGTTCTTTGTATAAAAATTCATTAATACTATTACGAGATCAGGTTATTTTCACTACCTACGCACTACTTGTTCCTTATTTACGTACACTTCTATGATGTGAGATATGTTTTGCTTATTGAATTATTAGACATAAAAATCAATAAAGAGGAGTTATTAGATATAATTTCTAGTTGATCCCGAGACTTTGTCGCGTAGACTGAAATCGATTTCAACTGAAAAAAAAAAGCGTAACATGTCTGTTCATTAATGTAGTTAAATAATTCACATGATTGTTTTGGGGTTTGTTAATTGGGCAGGTTATGGACTTAATTCGATAATTACGTCGCACACAATGCAAATTTCACCATATTCTATAATCTTGCTTGCGATCAGAATTGATACGAAACAATAAAAAGTACAATTCAAAACCTACTTCCACGCACATAAAAATTATTAACTAATCATAGTTCCGAGAAATTACACAAGAAACCATACCATTGTATAGGCAGGTTGCCGCCCGGGGACGTACCACCGCCAAACCCAAATCTACCATGAAGCAAATCATTGATTTACGGAAAGAGGGTGTGGATACCGGAGATCACTAAATACGAGGCGACCCTCTTACTTTTCCGAAGTAGCAACGCATCTATTTGCGACTACAGGTAGGACTGAGGTACCTACTGCCTGAAGTTGCAAGTGGATGTCCGTGGATTGTAGTGACCACTTAACACCAGGTGGGCTGCACGCTCGTTGGCTACTTTTAGTCAATAAAAAAAATATTAATCAATACAAGATAATTAAGGACTTTTACACACACTTTTGTTCTGTCCACAGACCTGTATCGTAACATATTTAGGTATATGTAGGTCGGTGGTTCTACGCTGCGTCGTAGAGGTGCTACGACGTATATGTATGTACCTACATACATATGTACATGCCGTACTTGTCTTTTAATTGTGCATTATGTTTGCATTCAAGCGAGAGTGAGGCGTTTATTATTTTTTATTTTTAACAGACTTTAGTAAAAGTGATGGTTATATTTTCTTTATATAGCTCTTATCTGCTTGTTCTATTATCTTATTTTTATGGTATATCTGTACATAGATTCCTCCAAAAGTTTTTGTTTGATTTGTGTGATTGTTTTTTTGTAGTATAGCCGGAGCCGAATATAAATTTGGTGATATTCTGATGATAAGGATATACATACATACGTAACGAAACTCGTCAATCTAGAATTATCAATTTTTTTGTGTTGGAATAATTATAAAAATTTAAGTCAAACGAAACAAAAAGTTCCCGACGAATTGAAATTCTGCTGCTTTTTTTGAAGTTGGTTAAAAAACCCCAATACAATAATAATATTTTTTTTTCAAACTGAAATAAGAAATTCAATTTTTAAATAATAATCTCTGTTACACTAATTCGCATATAGCCGCTTGGTACAACAAAAAAGGTTACTACCTTATTATACTGCTGCGTTACTAAAAAATATCAGTTAAACAGAACTGTGCATAATTTATACAAATTCAAGAACTGAAAAAGTACGGACGGTCTTTATCGCTCCGGGACGAGTTTTAAGCACTCATTCCGGAGCGGAGACTTTTGGTTCAGGATTAATTCAGCAAATGTTTATTTTCAATCTTGCAGAAGTAATAAATTGCTGCTACTATTTTCAAATGTTACAAAATGTCGTTGAAATTGATCTTAACTATTAGTTATTATTTGTTGATGGTAGAGAATGTTAGCTAAAGAAATGTGAATATTTGTTCGAAATAATACGTACTAAGTGACACAAAACTTAAAGCACTTTTTTAATTTGAATTATTTTCATAGCAACTAAGCTTAGGACTAGGGATGGGCTAGTCGGTACAGTTAGAACTCTATTTTGATAATGTTGCTGTAACAAATATTCAACACAGCAATCACGACATATAATGAGGTAAACAGTTTGTTACTTTGGGATTTATTTCGACCAGTTTGTACGTCTGCCTCTTTTACTTCAGATATCGTCACTCTCCCATACATGTGAAACTACTTAAAAAAAGGTATTTAATACATTGAAAGTTTTATGATAACGCATTATAAATAAAATGTAATATTACTTAAAATTTGTTAAAACAAATTTAATTGTACGCTCACTGTAATTTTGTAATCTTATTTTATTGT
>DWNH01001932.1:0-10548 GCA_018249895.1 Tiana niger | reverse complement strand
TCACGATGTTTTCCTTCACCGAAGTGCAAGTGATAATTATTGTATAATACGCACACAATATCAAAAAGAGTTAGAATTGAGATCTTTCTATCTCCTTCTATTAGAGGTGCGTGCGGGGATCAAATCCGGACCTACCGGATTGGTAGGTCGAAATTCAACCACTGGACTATTACTGCTCGCTGCTTGAACAGCTTACTTTCTCCAATAACAACATGTAACCACAAAGAGGTACTTACTCAATGTCTACACTACACTAGTACTATCGTCAACTAATGTAGTTCTTGTTCAATACGGAGGTACTTAATTATTTCAAATTTTGAAACAAGATTTACCGTTAATATCCAAATTGTTTTCTTTAGCCATAAGTTCAAATAGTTCATCAGCAGTCTGGTATTCCGCTGAATCCCGCGTTTCTCCCTCCCTATCCCGCCGCCCTTCTTCCTCAGAAACTCGACTTATCAACATTTTAACAATTTAGCTTACACACGGCAATAACACGAATAAACATAACTGAACAATACGAAAATATAGTATATTTCTACAAAAACTCTAACGAACGAAAAGTCTTTATTGTAAAATTTTAAGTCATCATTTTTAACCTGAAAAGAATTGATTTGAATATTGATTACGAATTTGAATTTAGAATTCAATTTATTTTTTAATGATGTGCCAGTTTTAAGATCCATTGCGCTCCCGAATTTCTTTACGTCGCGGTTTTTTATCCATAGACTATAAAAACACAGTTGTGTTTTATAGTTGTCATAGTTATGTTTCAATGAACAAATCACATCACAATTTTTTTTATTATCTTATCACAGATAGTGATACAGTAAATGCGAAAAACTTAGAAATAGTCCGTTAAATTACAAAGTGACCTGGATGATGAATAATGAATTTAAAATTACAGGTATAAAATGACTTTGTTTTTTATATACCTACGGTATTCGTATTCCTTATAAATGTAATTTAACTTTAAACTTAAACAAAAATAAAACAAGAAATTAATTATATTTTTTTAATATTGAATAAATAACGTTAAGTACACAATGCAAATAATAACGATATGGAATGTTATTTAAATACAGTTATTAATACTATGCAGTGACTAATATCAGTCTTCTAAATAATAAAGTTTAAAAACTTAAAAAAACTATTAACACTTATTGTATTAAAATGTAAGTATAGTTGGAATAATTCAGATCCGATTAAGTATAATATTTCTATTACCAAATTGAGTTATTTTTATTTAAATAAGTTTTTTTTTAAAGAATTATTAAAGGTAAATAAATATTAGGTAATGTTTAGTACCCACATTTATTGGTATATGGTATAATGACTGTTATAGACAATAAAGTTTCATTTTTAATTTAATTGAGATTAAAAATGTAACGTGATGAGTAAGGACGATCGGATAGTGGTCGCACCGGCGCAGGCGTGCCTTGCGAGCAGTCTGAGACCGGATGGTAGAGTAGACTCTATCATACAATTTCGGTAAAGTGAATAAATATGTTTTTTAGACAATTTTTTTCTTTAAGAAAAGACTTGCAACACACATTATAGTGGGGTCATTTTAGTGATATGTGGTTGAAATAAAATGTGATTACCGTCAACAACTGCAACAAGTTATGAGTGTAAATGTATAAATGTATGTGCAGAGTGTGGCGCTAGGCGCTGCAGTATTTGTGTGCACGTTCGCTATAACGAAGTGGCGGTTAAGGCGGGCGGAAGAGGTCCTCCAGGAGGTGCGGCTCGGGCAGGTCGCGGCGGTACTGCTGCGCCAGCTCCTGCAGCAGCTGGCGGCGCCGCGCGTGCGGCGGCTGGTACCTGTGCGCACATTGCTCTGTATACTATGTACACTCTACGCTCGCACTACACTGTGCTGCCAGTGTACACTATACTGCACTTTATGTACTGTGCTCTGTACACCAACAGTACAGAGTCTTATATACTCTATGCTAGACACTGCACCCTCACAGTATACTACTCTCATTCTCCCGCAGAACACAAGTATCAAAACAAGTTGTATTCTTATTTAAAGAGGATTAATGCCCAGCAGTCACTGCGATCAAATTGATTTATTGTAGCTAAATTGTATAATTAAGAGGATGGTGTGCAGTGCACAGGTGTAACAATAAGTAGTAGCGAGTAGTTACAGGTCGGTGTGCAGGCGCGCGCGGCGCGCGAGGTGGCGCGCGGCGCGGCGCAGGCAGTCGGGCGTGAGGCGTGGCGCCAGCAGCGCGCCGTCCGCCAGCAGCGCGGCGTCGGGCGGCGCGCGCACGCGCACCAGCCCCGCGCGCACGGCGCTCGCGCACACCACGCGCACCTCCGCACGCCGCCAAGGCACGCCCGTCTCGCAGTACTTCAGCAGGTCATCTGCGCAAACGAATTATATATCAACAATGTAACCATCGCCTTCTATAATTAACAGCGGCTTTGCGTGTTAAAGAGTTAGGCGTTTAATCGCGTTTTGCTATTCGTAGTACGTTGATAAATGATGGCGAAAAGGTAAGGTCTATAATAATTTTATTTTATCAAATCCAAAAGTCATCTACAGTAAGTCCACTCAAATACAATATGTAATACAATGTATGTTCACTTACCAATCGGCAAATTTAGATGATCTTCAAAGTCTTCCAGCCATACGATGAGAATCTTTGTCGTAAAATCTCTGTTTCTTCTTCCGCTACCTAGAAAAATAAATTTTGATTTAAATCTGTAGATTTGTTTACAAAAACAATTAATTAAGAGCTTTAAAAAATAAATCACAATTACGCGTTTTGCCGCACACCCACAGTACAAACTCGATTTAATACCCCCAAATGTTTATCCAAACTGAACAATGCACCCGCTGTATTAGACACGTGCCGCTATATCTGCGAACTTACCCCACCTTCGACACATTCTTCTACTCTAATCTGTATTCGTTTGCGGGCCTCGAGGTTATCCCTCCTTACCCGAGCGTTCGCGGGGGAATAATTGTCCCCCGGTGTTTCTCACCCACATTCTTCTAACGCCGACCACCTGAAATATATGAGTGCAGACTGTACCGATACCTGTGAGAGCGCCGGTCGCGGTGGCGGGAGGAGGTCCCTTATCCAGATCGAGGGAGAGCGCGCGGCTCTTGTCCGCGAGCTGCACGCGCGCCGCGGCCGGCCGCTCCGACTCGCTGATGCTGCGCTCGTATGACGACACCCCCGCCACGCCCGCACCCGCCGCCCCCGACACGTCCCAGCTCGAGCCAGACCCCGTCCCCGACACGTGCCCGCTGCCTCCGCCACCCACTGACGACTTGCTGCAATGTTCAGTCAAGGGTCATTTAGAGATGTGCCGATTTGTGCGTGGACAGCGTATTCAGTATCTATATATTTTGCCGAATTTTCCACCACTATTCCTTATTTATATTATAATTATTTTTCTTATTCTACACTGTTAGAATCAAATTGAATAGAAAATTAATTCTATTTGAATTTCTACCATTCCGTTAGAACATACTGTTTAATGTTGCTATTGAAATTATTTATATATATTTTCATTTGATTGACAAGCTTGGATAATCACCAATTTTTTTGTTATAAAAATACACAAAGTTGCCGCTACGGTGGTGTGAGGCGACTCACTTGACGGACAAGCAGGACCCGTCCACGTCGGACTTCATGCTGTCGTTCTGCTGCTCTTCTCGCTCTTCTATCTCGTACCCAGAGGGCACCACGAACGCTATCTCGTCGGTCGCGTCCGCCCAATATAGAACCTGGAGATATACTTAAACTGTACACTATAGTTTGTGTAGGGCCCTTGCTTAACCACTACACTCTTTATCTGATTAGGATAGTTATGGTTTGTACTATTTAATTATGAGAAGGGTATTTTCATAGGAGGATTGAACTTGGTTATTCTTTATAAAAAATTAAACTATTGAATTTGAATTGAATGGATGGTTTTGAGCACGCGCGATCGCCTTGGTGCTTTCAGACTTCCACCTGGTATGACCACCTGGTGCACCAAGCCACCTGGCTTGCATCCTCGTTTGCTACTTCTTACCAATGAACAAATAACGCCTCACTCATGACTCCACTAAGATTCCCTGTATCATGGGTGTTATGAACACATAAAAAGACCTTGACCTCTGGGATTATCTCGATCATATCTGACTTAACTTAACTTTGCAGATCAGTTAATCTAACTTCTTGATATGAACTTTTGTAAAATTAAATTTAAGGATTCAGAAGAAGAAATTAAATCAAAAAGAAGAAAAAAGAATAAAATCGTAATCGTAACAAAACATTAATATTTATAGTATAAGGATATAACCTGTTCACGGCCGTCGTATATAGCAGGCGTGCGCGGGTCGGAGGGCGGTGCGGCTGCGGCCGCGGCGCGCGGCGCGTCGTTCACGTCATGCGGGGCGTCATGCGCATCATGTGAGTCATGCGGCGCGTCGTGTGCGGTGGGCAGGTGCGGCTGCGCGTCGTACGATGTGCGCACGTGCCCTGTCCACCCAGGATGGCCGCGCACGCGCACCGGTGTCCCCAGTCTAGGAAAGTATTATTCAATGAAAACAATATACGTTTTCATTCAAACAATTCCTCCGAGAAGCATTATGTATATTGTTTCGAAAAAAAGGCTGAGCCAGCAGGTATGAAACATAGGCTCGGTTGACGGTTCTCTATATCTAGTCGGGAAGGCACCTCCGCCACACCCATTTCTACTGTGAAGCAGTTACATATTTATATGAGTTTTGAATAGAAAATTGGAAATGTCAACGGTTTTTAAATTTGAGGAGAGTCTAAGTGGACTAGTCGACGTCCTCAGGAATAGCATAATAATATGTAAGATTTCAGACTGTAAATCAATATAAAAGAAACAAAACAATCAACATATAAAAAAAATAATACAACAAGCAAAAATTGCATTTCTAAGGCCTTTGTATGTATATTGACAATATTTTCAAAAACAAAATTAATTGTGATTGTGATTAAAATCCCTATTGTTACCGGTGTATAAGGATGTTACAGACTAATAAAAAATGTTTCACTATAGATAATCACCCGCGCAGCATACGCACGAAGGCCGGCGGCAGCGCGGTGTCGTGCGCGTTGGCAACGATGTCGGCCGCGCTGGTCTGCGTGGCGCGTGCGCAGAACACGTGCACGGTGAGCGCGGCGCGCGGGCCCGTGGCGTCCAGCCGCCGCAGCGCGCGCGCGAACCCCGGCGCGGTGCTGTCCAGCGCTACAAGACGCGCCACTGAACCCTGGGGCGTAGCGGATCGTTATTGACTTACGCTTTTTTTTATTGAATAAAAGCAAACGAGCGCGCCGAGAGTTTTATTCCGCCGGCTTTTTTCTCCCGGACAAGAATCGCCAAAAGAGCGCCTGAAGCCTATGAACTTATTATTTTTTACATTCATTAAGTGTATGTAAATACCTTGTAATGAATAAAACGGAAAACATCAATCGACACTTTGGAACATCACTAGAGTCGAGATGCTCCATAGGACGTCACTAGCGGTCACTTTGAATAAGAACTGCGTAGTTCAGTTCGTTCTCTTTTGAATTACTGTATATGATGTTAAGGTTGATTGTAGCTTGCTTGTATGGAACCGAATGAAAATACGTCTGTTACTGTGAATGGTTTACTTGCTACTAATGCGACAAAAATTAACAACGTTTGGAACAGATTGAATGTATAGGTGCACATAAGTATCGGACAATTACCTATTATTGTTTTTAAAAATATAAGTTAGAACTATTAATTAAGCTTTATTTTCTATTAACTGGAGTGCACTAAATACCAAACGACCATCTTAAACCTCAGAAGTAGCAACGTATTTGCGATCTCAGGTAGGACTAGAGTACTGCCTTAAGTTGCAAGTTGATGTCCATTGGCTGCAGTGACCACTTAACACCAGGTGGCCAGCATGTTCATTTACAAATTTTATTCAATATAAAAAAAACTATACTTTTTCTTGTGATTATGAGAGACAGAACATGTAAAAGATTTCGTGAGTCTAAAAGTCTACCTTTTTGTCTCCTCCAATGTTCAGAAATCCAAAGTGTGACAGGAACAGCCTCGCTGTTTGAAATTCGGTTACTGGTTCTGGAGGCACGTATTCCTCGGGCACCTGAAAATATTCACCAGTTATTATATATTATATATCTATTGCATTAACTACTACACTTGCATAGTATATTTAACAAGCAAATTAGTTAAATATTTTAAATGCGCTGTCAAAACGGCACGTCTTTATATTATAATGACCAATAAATGTTGGTAGGTGGTAGGCTGCCGCCGAAGCAGGCACAACCGCCACACCCAAATCTACCGTAAAGCAATTTATTGTATTTCCGAAAGAGGATTTGGTTGACGGAGATCGCTACATGGTGACCATCTTAGTCCTCAGAAGTAGTGGTCGATACTTCCACTGGCACTTGTCCGTTTAACTTGCCGAGAACACTTCTTGAGGACCGTCGTCACAAATCAAACAACTGTTGCGTAGTGAGATGATTCGAGTTTATTCGCCGCACCTTATATAGGGACGGTACATACTCTCGTTAGCGTGATTCAGCTGAGTGGTACAGCGCCATCTTGTGACGAGAGGATAAATCATTGACCACTAATACAGCGCCATCTTGTGACGAGAGGACAAATCATTGACCACTAAACACTAATTTAGGTTCTGTTTTCAGTAACATTCTTGTCTGACGATGGGATAACAGCTGGCATTGTCGATATTATTTTCGATAATGAATTTTACTGCTTCTCGTTTATCCCTTTGCGGGAATTAACTTAATAAAAGCCTATTTTAATTCTCTGAGTAAATTTGAAATGAAGTATTTATATAAAATTCCAAACTGTTTGAGAACTTCTGAGAACAAATCTTCACTTATTTTCGAACAAGATGTTTCTACTTTCGCACAATTAAAAAATCAGTTCAAAAGTATAGTGAAAGGCATAATACAAATATTATAAATAACTTACATGTATAAGTAATATTACTTATTAAAAAAATAAAATATATAATATTAAAATTAAAAAATTAATACTAAAAAGTTACAAATGCTTAGAATTTTTATTTACCTAATGAAATGAAATCGTTAATTAAAAGGTATTTACCTACACTTAATGAAAGTCAAAAAAGTTAAATAGTTAACTATTTACTTGAACCTATCAGTGGCTCTTTTCCTATTGTTGACCGGGAGAAAAAAACTAACGGAAAAAAACACTCGGCACTCCTTTAAAATCATTTAAAATTATTCCACATTAGGCGCTATTTAGCGCAGCTTTAGTCTAATTAATATCATACTTGTTTATAGGTTCTACTTTTCTCAAAGTTTATTGAAATGAGAAAGTTAGAACCAGCGAGTCGAATATTCTTTCACTACTCTTTCATATTTTCCTTTATTGTCCTCTACATTTTTGTGTAGGCATCTTGGAGCAAACTCACCTCCAGCGGATATCTCATCCCGTAGGAGCGACACGCACTCACAGCATTTTCTATATTTGAATGTGTTTCATCGCCTCCATGCATTGAATTACTAGTGATTTCCCCATCCTTTGGATAAATGTAATTCTTTCCTCGAAGATTGCGTCTCCACTGAGTCTCGCGTCTTTTCTACGTGATCACAATACTAAGATTCGTTGTCTACGGCCTCTCTTTTATGTCTATCATTTATTCCTTCGATACGCTAACGTCAGCATTTGACAACTACAGTTCATGCCGAATGAATTGTCGGTGAAATTGCGCGGCTAAGATTGAGTTACGACTGTGGACGGGGCCTTTCGACTCCGCTGTTTTGCTTAGGCCCGACAGATTTATCGTCCGTTTTGTTTTTACTATATTCGCGCTTACTCCGTATTTTCACTTCGAGCTGTCTATTAAGCCGTACGAAGCATTTGAAATGTTCGAGAAAGCCCTGAGAGTTCTCCGTTTTCATCCCTTTTTTCCCCATACTTTATCTTATACACCCTACAGAGAAGATTATTTCTAATGCTTGAGCTCGAGACGCAATAAACTAGCGCGATGATAATAAAAATGTTCAGCTTATCCTTCGTGTTTCCGCTGTAAATTTAAACGGTGGTGTGCAAAGGATTTTACACCTTACCGCTTTTTATTAATGTCGCGATAGAATGTTTTAATTTTAATAAAACTGAACATCGGCACGCTCGACCTATTTGTCAACCTTCTTTACTTTTGCTGGCATAAAATCATACAGTCGCACTCCACATAACTACATCTCTCTCCGTTGAAAGCGCACTTGCAATCGAAAGCGATCTTTTTGATTACATTGCTAAGATATAAATTCGCTCAGTAATCCTAGTCCATGGCCGTGTGAAATACGAAATCCCCGAAGACGGCCGCGCGGGATTTAAGATTCTCCCCTTAAAGTAATAAAGGTGTGTTTTATTCGCACGGCAACGGATTATATTTGGGATTTGGACGGTGTAACACGTAGGTGAACCATCGCTCATGTGACAAATTTCTACGTTTGCCTTAACGCGAGGCACCGTGTTTAGAATATTATATCTGATGTAGGGACTGCGGGAATTCACATTGATTTACATACGAAAAGAATTGAGTGAGTGCGTTTAGCTAAAACACCCCAAACGGAAGAATTAACATGAGCGTGCTATGCAAATATTGAATGGTGCAAAATCAATGGAGCGTTATTCCGCTTCTGCCAATTCTATAGGCGTAATATTTTGGATCTCCTACAGTGATCTTTTTGTCGTCTGACGAATTGTGACAGGTTGATCCCCCTGGAGATTCCAGGTTTGTCGGTTCGTTTGTGCTACTTTGTGAGATTCAAATCGTAGTTTTTTTCTGCTAGTAACGAAGAGCTAACAATACGTGCGGAAAGCGGATTTAGCATTTATTTGCCGAATGTTTTCGTGGATTCTTTTCGGTGGGGTTACTCCTTATTCATGTAGACGTGATTTCGGTACGAAACTAACTTGCCAATTGTATATTTATGAGTACACTATTTTGTCGAATTGAATTTTGTTGTAATTTTATTTTATCGTAAGCAAACTTTATTTCACCCCAAGTTGGCATTGCCGTAAACAAATGTGACAGGATTATGCTGAGTACCAATATTATGGCTGTTGTTATTCTAAAGTTTATTTTTGGGACAATCCCGAGATACGAGTAGGTACGTACAACATTGAATTCATTTAAATGACCGGTCAATAGTTATCGGTGCGGACATCCTGCACTACGCAATTATCGCCTGTTATCGTTTCAAGAGGAAACAGGCAATATTTTTATTTATGTTAGTCCCCAAACGCCCACGGGTGACGGTATTGAATTCTAGAATACAGTTTCAGGTCACGATTAAAGTTTATGCTTTATTCGCGGACGAACGTGATTACTGATCGTTAAATAATTTTTGCTAAAATTTAAAACAATCGAAGTGAACTGTGTTCGTGACAATTGCATTGTGTTGTGAATAAATCTGTTCAAACGTGATTTAGATATAGTAATTGTTTTCTTTCATTGGTAAGTAGATGATATTAAAATTTTGATTGCATAACGAGAAAACAGATCATTTACAGTCGCAAAAGAACATTTTATATTGTTTTCATTGAATTTTATTGCATCGAGGTCGGTTATAACGTCAATAAATTGTAATCTCCCAGAAATGTCAGATATTTTATATTTCCAATGATTTTAAATCATGTGTATATGTCGATTGTCTCCTAAATTTTCCAGTTTTCAAAATGTTGTCAATATTTACGGGTACGACATGCTCAGTTTTAATACTAACTAAAACGTCTGTTATACCTTTTCACAGATGAAACTTATTATGTAAAAGAAATGAAACAACCCTATTCATCACGGGGCTTGGAGCTCAGCATTATGCAATCCACTTACAATTAGCATTCTTCCCGAATGTCCAACTGGATCTTCGCTGGCTCAGCAAAAATTCCTCTAACGAACGCATTGTCCTTTTTGTTTGGACTTCCTTTGTGAAGGGTTCCGTCTTTCTCTCTCTTTTTTCTGTGTACTTAATTGTCGTATTGGGCAAGTTTTGTGGATATTTGATTAGGTGGTGGTGTTCAGATTTGTGGTTGCTTCTTTTTTGTGTCTTTTAAGCGATTTCAAAACTTTTTGCGATGTTTTATAAACATTATATTCAGTGCTGTAACAGAGTGTGTCAATTTCTTGAAATAATAATTTAAATTGCAATAATTTGTAAAATTGATTAAGCATTCTACTAACATTTTTATGAATAATTTTAAGCAACTTCTATTTAATGTCCAGAAAAGTAAATAATTTGTATGCTTTCCATAATCATATTATTTTGCTATTTTAGCTTTAATGTTATTAAGGCAGTCCTTTCAGCTGAGCTCCTTCATAATTCACATGGAAATATATTTTTAATGGCGGGTTTCGTGCCTTAATCCTTACACGTATGAATTTTTCAAGTTCTCCTTTTCAAATTTCTAACAAATTATTTGAAATTCCCTCTTTCACGGTAGTGTATTCTCAACCTGTATTATAAGCGACCTAGTTGACATCGTTTCCAGGAAAAAAAACCTTTTCACATGCAA
>DWNH01001931.1:0-10548 GCA_018249895.1 Tiana niger | reverse complement strand
ACAGCGCCACACTTCGTTCTAAACACGAACGAGGGCCCCGTGGGTACGTTTCTGTACTAAATAAAAAAAAACTTTTGAATTTCGAATTCCGAAATTCGACTTCGATTCTGTTTATTTAGCCATTAGCCACTAGCCGTAACGGTCGATTGTATTTTTAAATTCTCGCTAAGAAAATTGAAGAGCAAAAACCGCGAAGTTATTAATTTCATTCTGATTTTCAAAAAGCGAGTTTTCATCAGATCTCGCCGTTTTGATGTCCGACGATTTGTGAAAACTATTCTGAATATTATTAGGATGTTTTGCGTAATGTGGGTGGTGTGTATAGGTGATTGAAAAAATATTGCGGATTTTAGGCGCGAAAGGATACTCAGTAGGTCCATAAAATAAAGAAAATAAAAAGGTTATTACAAAAATGTATAGGTATGTATTAGGAATAATTGATATAAGGAGTGTTTGATATCGTAAAAATGAGCCATGTTTGTGTCGGTCATCGTATCAAGCAGTATCATAGTCCTATCTGAGATCGCAAACTGATGCGTTGCTACTTCTGAGGACTGAGGTGGTTGTCTTGTTTTTAGTGAACGGCAATCACACCCTCGTCCCGAAACACAATAAATTGCTTTACGGTAGAATTGGGTGTAGCAGTGATACTTCCCCAGGCCGAAAAATTACAATCCTACTCATATTATAATTGCGGAAGTTGGTATGTTTAGTTGTTTGGATGTTTGGGTGTTTGTTACTAGATCACACAAACACGGCTGGACTGATTTGGATGGAATTTGGCGAAGTCAGGTATTTGTCTTACGACCTTGCTGACGCCATCTTTCTATCTCGGTTTCCTTTAGCAGTAGACAGGCAAACAAGTGCCTCGTAACCGCTGCAATTACTAGATGCAGACGCAGATAAACGCCACGGTATCCGTTACAGCGTCCCACATGCGACCTCACGCCGATACACATCTTATCTACGAGCGACAGGTCGTCGCGTACTCACGACTTGTAAGATAGAGTCAAAATATCCGGTCTCGTATGATCAATATCACCTTATTTAGCTTCTGACCAACTGTTTTATATTAAAGAGAAGCAAACTTGCATGGGTACACCTGATAGTGCTCACTGCAGTCCATAGACATCTACATCCAACTTCTAGGACTAAGTCTTAACTGAAATTTTACACAGACGCGTTGGTACTGGTGAGGGCTAAGATAAATATATAAGCCCCAAATATAAAAGACAACCTAGTTTGTCGAGAATCTCTTCGGGAAATTTTTATAATTTTATATAACAAAAAAAAGTATGTTTGTAGGTACTAAGCCTGGCAAAAAATTAACAACCGCTGTTTACCCAACTGTAACACCATCTTTTTTAAAATGTTTATATACCAATATGAAGATGTAAGTAAAATTCTACATGTTTATCTCAAATGAAAGTATGTTGGTAAGCTTGTTGAATTTGTAATAAAATAGTGTTCTAAACTTTCGTTCATCGAGATAGCAATCTTGAAAGTAGTAACGTTTCCATAATTTGCTTTAACATTAAGAAACCTCAGCGAGGTTGTTAAGTATTGCTCATAGGAAAGTGATAGCTCAATTACCACGCGAATGGTGTAACGGTCTAGTGGTTACCACACCCGTGTGTCATTTGAGGGGTTCGATTCCCAGCCATTTGTGTGATCACTATCAAAAGGCTAAGTCGTGGAATTATCCTCCTCCTGAGGCGTTGCGAACTGTGACATCGGGTTCTTCAAAATAGGCGCTAAGAAAGCACTCCTCCAAGACCGGCAACGTGTTGACCACTCCTCTGGTGCTGCTCGTGTCCATGGGCGACGGTGACCACTTGCTACACTTCATTACCTCTAACGATGTTATTGAAGCGAAGAGGACCAGTCCATCCGTCCGCTGCGGTTGTGCGCGTGTCCAGTGGCGGACTAACCACTGGCGGCGGGGGCGGGCGGAAGGCGAGGTGCGTCCCGGGCCTCTGTTCCTGGGGTGCCTTCAAATATCTACATACATACAATATCCTTGATCAAATCCTTCAAAAATATACTGTGTAGGTACTTACGTAAGAGAGATGGTTCTAGAGTTTATTTTTACCAGTTCGCATTTAATTTTCGTCATTCTTATCCATAATGTATGTTTATGTTAGTGAATTTGCAATATTCAACAGAAATAAATAAACATACACGCTTGTACATAACAATGTAAGCTGAATACACAGTTTTTTTAAATTACATCAATGTCTTCGACTAGGGGCCTCATACCAAAGCTAAAATTCTAAAACATCAACTTCTAACCAAGGGGCCTCATTCAGCTTTGCACCCGGATCTCTAACGGGCTTAGTCCGCCACTGCGCCTATCACCCGCTCTCAAATCTCAAGCCATAAAACTCCCATAAGTGGGTATAATTCGCTTTATTACGGTGCGACCTCGGCGTGCACCAGATAGCATGTGTTTTGGATAACCGTGTCACTTCCGAACAACAATGCAGTAGAAAGTGTGATTGTGTGTTCGTCTCGAAATGTGGCTAACGGAATCATGGGTTATTCGAAATAGATAACTTATTGTAGTTAGGTACTTACAATTTTGTGTTGGAATTTTAATTAAGAGAATTAATAAATTAATTTGGGACACGCGGTTATCTGATTCCAAACTAGGCAGATACTGTCATATGGACTACTGGACTACATAGATACATACATAGATATAATACATAGTTACGTACTTAGGTATATCGATAATTTTTCACCAGACGCATAATAATTGTTCGTGTTCATCACACAAATATTGCTCTAGTCTACAAGACCAGAGCAGGAGATCTAATAGATGATCGCCTCGTATATGACAACTGTAATTATAATTACAGTTGTCATGTAATTTGACGAAGCCGACTAATCCACACTTGGATATCGCGTGGAACTATAACTTAGTAAATAATCAGAACGTAACTTGTTAGTAGCCGGCAGGTTAGATTAAATGCTAATTACTATTTCAGCTCTAAACAATTATTCGTTTAAATAGTACTTAAATTAGATCTAGGTACTCGTATTATTTTAACACTTTAAGTATATTAAAAACGTTATTAACCACTTAAATCTTTTCTCACCAAGCTTTTATTAGCTTCAACTGCATGTAGTGCATGTACGAGTGTGTAACGGAATCTTTAAACGTTCATTTCACCCACTTGGAGACGTCGGATTTCATTGAAACTACTTATTTATCAGATTAATAAAATGGTCTCCTTGTATTTGGTGTTTGTTTTTTTTTATTAGCGGCTTTACCCCGATCTTGAAGATCTTGTGCCATTCTTTGAACACTCTGTATTCTGTCATTCAAATAAGAAGTCAGGTACTTACTGAGAGTTGATGACCGTTCCTTTAATGGTGTAACCTGTCTATAGAATAATGAACCGCCACCAACATCAGCCAAGCCGCGTACTAAGAACATATTATTACAACATGATGTAATGTGGAACGTGTGAATATGTAGAGCGCGTGTTACAAACAATAGGGTGATTTAAGGAAACTGGTCATCATACTCTTGCTCATATACAATGGTAATATTTGACTTTCTAACACGGTGTATTACATTGCTCAAAATTATTATAACAATACACATTGTTTTGAGTAACTTAGGCAGGCGAACTGGTCCTTAGCGATCAATGGAGTCCTATGAACCATAGACTGTAGCAATTATTATGATTGTCTTTTGGTCTAGAGGTTAGCGAACCTGACTGCTAAACCGGAGGTCATGGGTTCGATTCCCACCCAGGACAGATGTTTGTGTGATGAACCCGAAAATTTGTTCTGTGTCAGAGTGTAAAATAATTTATATATGTATGTAATGTCTATTCGTAGTCTGGTTACATTATCATAGGCTCTAGCCAAGTTGGTATCAGATGGCCGAGTGTGAGTTGTCTCAAGACATTGCCTACTATTATTAACATTGTCCCAACTGCATTTCCACTATTTTTAGGTACTAAGTATAATGCTTCAGATGTCTAAGAAATATTAATTTCTACGACTTCGCAAGGTTTCAAATCTAAAACAAGGTTCCACCTGTTTTAAAAGGGTAAAAGTGGCTTCTATACGAGTAGGTACCTACATAGTTTTATGACAAATTATCCTTGTTTAAAACTTTTTGAAACGATATTGATAAAGTATCTAACAATTTCTTACTTGAGACTTTGTGAATTACTGCAGTCGAAATATTGCTTGAGTCATTATGGGGTTGAATAGGATTCTAGGGTCAATGTTCACTATATAAGCCTCTTGGAGTTTGACGGCCCGCGTGGAGCAGTGGTCACCGCGCCAATATGTCATTTAAACTATAATGGTCAATATTCTTTCTTCTTGCAGGCTGTGCTACCAGCACTAGCGGTCTTCGCAGAAACTCCCACGGAGCCTGAGCCGCAAGCCAAAGACGCCCCGAGCGCTGACCCGGAGGAACCTCCCGAGGGGTACTATGCGTTTGTCGAATCACCCAACGCCACGCCGCCGAGGTAATAGCATTGAGCATTAGAGAAATTTAGGAAAGTGGCAGGTTCAGGTACCTATAGCAATTTATTGTATTTCGGAAGGGTGTGGTTGCCGGAGTTCACTAAATACGAGGCCACCATCTAAGCCCTCTTTAGTGGCAATGCATCCGTTTATGATCTCAGGTAGGAATAACGTACCTACTGCCTGAAGCTGCATAAATGGAAGACAAAGACAAAATTATTTATTTGCACAAATATGGGTAGTAAAGGTGGTATACAAACATTTAGTTCTGACTATAGGTTACTTAGGTACCTTTTCAGGTGTACAAAATACAGTAATGCTTACTTAGCGTGATGTCCAATGTTGCACTAACTACTCTACACCAGGTGGCATGGATGCCTGTTTATTATTACTTTTATTCAATAAAAAATAATATGTTAAATGGTTAGCTATGTTATAAATGGTTAGTAAGAAGTAAACACTAGTGTTTGGATCACACTATTAAACACGATTGTAAGTGATTACTACAGAGTCATTCTGCAATTCAATGTTCATTGAGTGAAAGGTGTCATCTGGCGTCACTTTCACTGGACGTGTAATAAGTTTTGAAATGGATGCCGTCGACGAGCATATGGCTTGGGATTACCAAGCTAAAGCAACTTAAGCAACGTCGAATGGAGGGGGCAGTTGTGTCGGTGCACTAGCGCGCTTGAGTAGTCACAGCAGGTAATGTACTAGCGACCCGTCCCGGGTTCGCACGGGTGCAATGTAGGTACACTAGGTACTAAAGCACTCATTGTATCATCCCTTTTACATAGCTGGTAAGTTCGCCGGAAGTACCAACGCCACCCCCAAGTGTAACGGCCCGTGTGGTGTAGTGGTTTCAGAAGGAGGGTGTGGTGTTCCGCAGTAGGTACACCAAACACGAGACGACCATCAACAATAGCAACACATCTACCATCTCAGGTAGTACCACCACACGGCAACATCTTGCATATGGATGTTTATGGGTTACAGTGAACACGAGGTGACTTGCATGCTCGCTTGCCACTTTCCCCTAATCAACCCTCTCCTCCACCAGAGTTCGGCCGCCCCCTTACCAGCAGGTGGCCGCAGAGTGCCCGGGGGCCGGGGCGGCCCGCGCCGCGGTCAGCGCGCACAACCTGTGCGGGGACCTCAACCGGGGCACCATCCCGAGGAGCCCGCTCGGGCACAACCCTAACGGCGAGCCGTACCCTTTGTGAGTGTGCCTTTTACATTGTACCTTTGCGCTTGCCTTAAATTGCTCTTTGTAAGTGTACCTTTTATGTTGCACCTTTGTGCTTATAGATAATTAGTAGTTGTATGTACCTACTTTTTTCATTTTTAAAATCAAAATCCTTTATTTTCACAAAATGCAAAGATGTTACAGTAACATTTAGTTCAATCCATATTCACTTTTATAGGCTTTAGTTAGAAATAAATACCCATCATTGCATCTTTGTGCTTATAGGTAAAAAAGATAACATATATTTTCGCACACACAAGGAAAAAAAGTTTCAGTCTATATTTAGCTTTTCTACTGTACACATTACAAATAAACTAATTAAGTATAACAAAACTAATTAATTGCTATAGTGCAGTTTAAAAGAGTATGATAACGATAATAATGTTAATGGTGGTGATGATTGTCCTTGGCAGCGAGTTAATCCGCAACCACACGCTGCGGTTCCTGTCCAAGACCCTGCCGGTGCTGCGCGCGGACGACGCGTTGCCGCGCGTGGCGCACGTGCCGCACGCGCCGCACGCGCCGCACGCCGCCCCCGAGCCGCAGCAGAGCTTGCCGGGAGTCGCGGACTTACAGCACAATAGGTCCGTCAGGCAATAATAGCGGTGGTACGTGGCAGGCGCTGCTTCCACCACTACCACTACCACTTGCATACAATTGTGTTTTGAGCTAACGCTTATTACCATTGTTAAATGTATTTAATAATTAAAAATTGTACGTAGGTTAGAGGAGAGATCCAAGCGCTCCGTGTCGGAGTCGGAGGAGGTCCCCGCCAGCCGCCTGCCGCTGGAGCACCGCGAGGGGGCCTCCGCCAGGGGCAGCGGCTTCTGTGACGGCGGCGGCGTGTGAGTATACTCGTGTAGGGAGAGAAGGGGAGAAAACGGGGAGAGAAAGAGAGAAAAGGAGGGAAGAGAGAGAGAGAGAGAGAGAGAACGATAGATATGCAGGGACACACTGATGACAAGCGTACGCACTTTGTCATGTCATCAGTCCCCTTGCCCCGGTCGCAGACAAGTGGCATCTGTGTTAACTAAATTCACAATCTGTAATTAAAAGTGAATTCAGTGATTAAACTTTCAGATCACTTTTCGAATCTTCGGTAATTTAAATATTTAAGTGTGAACTGAGTAAATAAATGACTGAGTATCCACAAAACTTACCTCATGTACCAACATACGCGAGGAGGCAAGGCAACAAATATCTATCTATATCTAAATACTCGTATACCTATATAACTCAAAGATGACTGACTGACTTCGTGATCTATCAACGCGCAGCCCAAACCACTGGACGGATCGGGCTGAAATTTGGCATGCAGGTAGATGTTATGGCGTAGGCATCCGCGAAGAAAGGATTTTGATTAATTCTACCCCCAGGGAGATAAAATAGGGGATGAAAGTTTGTATGAAACTTTGTCAATTTAAAACCGATTGGGCTGAGACTTTGCATGCATAAAGCTACTATGACGTAGGCATCCCCTAAGAAAGGATTTTGATAAATTCCACCCCTAAGGGGATAAAATAGGGGATGAAAGTTTGTATAAAGTAAAGCCGCAAAAACTATACCTAATTAATAATAATACTTCTTAACGCGAGCAAAGCCGCGGGCAAAAGCTAGTCAAATATATACATAAATATATGGTATACTGTATAACCACTGCATACAAATATTTATTCATTCATATTATAAGAATTATTTACCGCTACAGCTTCTTCCTCGTTCAAATTAAAAACCTTCCAATGATTACTTTTCAATATAATATCCTTTATATTGGCTTCCTCGCCGTCGTTCGTATAATGTTTCAATTTCCGTTTCCGTCTCACTCTGGCGTTGTTCTGTTCTGCTTCTTTCTTTATGTCAGCTAATGTTGTTTGATCGTCTGCTTTGCTTAATCTGTTAAGGGATAGATAAATAACAATCGTAGGTTCATAGACCGGTGTAATCTACCCAGCAAATTTTACCATGAAGCAATTTATGCAGCTTAGTTGCAAGGACTAAGATAGTGGCTTCATAATTATTTAATCTGCCGACATCCACATGTAATTTATCCTATTCTATAAAGATATAAACAATTTTATATGAAATACAGTCTAGTTACTTTTTAAGAACAGTTATTTCCTCATCTTCAGTCTTAGTTCCATCAGCTGTCACGAGATCTTGTTCAGTAATCCTATATTCGTTGTCTGTGATCGCATCATCCGAATCCTCTATCCCGACATCATCTATAACTGTATGTTTCTCTGCTTTGATATCTACTCTATGGTCCTGATCCTCGAAAGAGTACTCCTTGACTCTAGCAGTAGAATTTCTTTGAAGTAAAGATTGTAGGCCGAAATCATTGAGATCTGTCTTGTAAACTGCTTCATAGGATATCTAGAAGTAAAGGTAAAATTAATTAATTTTATTGTATAACTACCTTTCGCCTGCGACTTTGACTATAGAGAGAGATATATTATATGTGTTAATTCAGGTTATGAGCTATATGCCAAATTTCATCCAAATCAGTCCAGCTGTGGTCTTGTAAATTGATAATAGTGTGTATCGGTCAGCAAGACCATCATCATCATCATCATCATCAACATTATCATTGTTATATGTATATATTTTTTATTTATCATGAAAGAAAAAAGACGGCGTTAGAACTCTATTAAGAATATTTTCCCAATATATTACATTACCCAGCCAACAGATCAACGGGCCACCTGATGATAAGTGGTCACTATCATCCATGAACGAGACCACTATCAGAGGAGCCAACGCATTGCAGTTTTGGAAGGAGACCTTTCAAATTATTATCTTAACTACTACCTACTAAATCAATTAGGTCTATACCCACAGGACCCCTCCAGAGGATTTCCTTCAGCACCTTCTGTCCCGAGTAGCATTTCTCCTTGAACTTGTGAAACTTGTGCAGCAATGTCGCACATTCATAACAGAAGTAATGAGGTAGCCCATCCTGATCATTGACCTGAAAGGAACAAAATAGATATGATAAAAGTTTACAAAGACAACATTTTTTTTGCATAATTACCGGTAAGTATAAAGGTAACTAAGACCATATTACTAGATTATATAAATGCCGATCTCTAGAATCTAGAGGGATGAGTGCAGAGAACTCAGCACTCCATTATAAGTTGCACCAAGGCATATTATAAGACTTAGAAAATGAAGACTGAATGAATTTTTTGTGAAAATTTTTCTCTATTTGTTAATACCGTATAAGATAACTCTTGTCAATTTGTTTATATTTTTATTTAATACTCAGTCAGTTTATTTAGTCTTGGTGGAAGAGCGGGGTACGTTGTAATACTGGTTTTCCACCTAGCCCTTGCACCTTGGTTGTGCCTTGGTACCTTTTGAATATGAATAAATAATGTTTGATTTTGATTTGATTTTAAAGACTCTTATAAAAATGAAATGAAATTGTTTTATTCATTATAAGGTATTTACATACACTTAATGAAAGTTAGAGAATTAATACGTTCATCGGCTTTAGGCGCTCTTTTGACTATTGTTGACTTTGAGAGAAAAGCCGGCGGAAGAGAGAAAACTCTTGGTACTTTAAAATCAGTTATGGTTACATTACACACAAAACGGATAACTTAAAATTTTAATACTTACTTTTAAAGCCAAAACTTCTTCATAATACGACTTCAACTGATATTTATCAAACTTATAAACTCTAACTTCTGTCCGAAGGCATATCCTGCATATCTTTAGATCCATTCTTCTTACAAAAAACTTCAAAAATTCACAAAATCATTCCTAAATCTTCCTAATTTCACTATAGGGTTTTGTTTTCATTGTATAAGTAATACATTTCTCCTGACACTTTAAACACCTGTTGAAACTTCACATATTTCTTTGTATGACAAAAACATGATGAAAGTAGTATTGAAGTGTTCCAAAATTGTAGAAATTCCTTAACTCCTTCAGTATCACATTATATCTACTGGTGTGAACGTGATTGGCTTGCATTGTATTTATACATTGTTGATATTTTAAAAAATCAATAACTTAGACTTAATTTCTAAGTACTCTTTCCTATAAGAAATTTTAGCCTGTAAGAAAATATAGATAATAAAATTTTAGTTAGTGTTGTATATAAATAAAAAAAGTTTTTAAATTATAAATGGATATTATTAAGATAACTTCTACAATTTTGAAAGACAACACTTAGAAACAGATAATCTATTCTAGATTGATATTTTTATTAAATTGTTTTTTTTTTAATTTATTATACATTAATATAATATTAATATTGCAAAAATATTCAGTAAAATACACTAACCTTTATTTAAATCCCACAAATGTCCTGGCTCTGTTAGATAAATATTTGGCCAGAAAACGTAACAGTGGTACAGTCAGTTATTTTTATTATAAAATACTTATTACATTCCAGTCAAAAACTTGTTCCTAAAAAAATTGTTTAAGAATCCAGTTTCAAGAAGACTGGAACAATAACATGGTCTAAATGCATTGCTAATTCTCAGAATAATATCATTGTGACTCAACCACGCTTTGGAAAAATACTTCCTTAAATCAAAATAGTAATGTGTACCATTTAATACAACGATGTAAATTGTAAACAATGCATGTTTCACATAAATACGTTTGATCACCCACCGTTAACGCTCAGTCCGAACGTAGTAATATCGAAACGTACACCATTAATAGTATACGTATCTAGAAATCAAAGTTTTCCATACTTTTTTGTGCGTATACAGTAAAATAACATTTTAATTTATGGGATAATATAAAATTGTCTTTTCGTTTAAATTCAATCATAGAAGTTTACTGAGCAGAGC
>DWNH01001930.1:0-10550 GCA_018249895.1 Tiana niger | reverse complement strand
CAATTCTATCGTGTTCTTCAAACGTTTTTTTCTTTTAAAGTGTAATTTTAGTTTGCGACTGCGGTTATTCATAAATCGAGAAGCTAACATTATTCTTTAGTAACTTTAATTTGAATCTATATAATATTTCGTTTTATATAAGTAACATACAAAACATATTAAAATGTTCAATATAGTCTCAGAATTTTCGAAGAATATATTTTGAATGTTAGGTTAAGGAACGAACGGCACACAAAGCTAACAAACATAAATGTGCTTGTTGACTTATAAAAAATGCTCCAATTAATCTAAAAATAAAAGTACAGAAATATACATCTATTAAAAACTAGAAGTTTTAATGAGCGAACGAATTAATCTTCTTGCTTTTTTGGAAACTTCTGCGCTGATAACTTTATTCTGAACTACAAAAGTCTTTGAAAGTTTTAAGTTGAACAAATTCAATGAAACATACTGAACCCACACCAGAAATATGTTTAGATACATTGCAGCTATATTTAAATTTTCACTTTTAGGTACCTAATTGAATTGCGTTCAGTCGCCTGATGGAGATTGGCGGAGGTTTCATTGCCTATAACGATAAAATACGAAGAGTTCATTCAGAAATAGCTACTTATGAGAATATATCAATTTTGTTGTGGTTACAATAGTATATTTTTGTATAAAAAGAACTGTCAAATAGGCATACAGGTCTTTTGTTGATAAGTAATTACCGCAACATATGAACTTTTGCTACACTACAGAAGTCGCCATTGCGTTTCCAAGTATAGAGGATTCATTTAACGCCTTTTTTGATGACCTCCACATTATAGTTTTGAATACCTCTTATGGAAATTTGTTTCAAGGTTTGCATATCGTGGTCAGAGGTCGTGAGTAGAGTTAAAGATATAATAAAATATACACAGAGAACCTTAGTCTCACGGTAGTATCAGGTGTTGAGCTACATATGTATGTGTCATACCCTCCATTGTCGTAATCGATAAATCCGGGTGAGTAAGCATAAGTAATTTCGTCTGGTTACCACATAATGGTCCATTTTTCATTTGCTATTAACACCTTATATAATATACTAGCAATGATATTTGAATTCAAAAGGCACGCAAAGAAATGTGCTCTGAATGAGCAATTCGCACCGCCCATGAGAAAATTACTCCATTTATTACAACCTAGACAGAAGCTGCTTCTACGAAAAGTCTCTAATGGTTAATTAATGTGCATTACGCAGCCCTTACAAACGAAAACGAAATATTTATAAAAAAATTGGCGTTTCCAGTGCTCAAACAAATAATTGTATACCGTTCATTTGTCCATTATTATTTTGTCTGTTTTGTTTTGCGTGTTATTTTGTCCGTTGTCTGTATATTATCAGATCAAAATAACTAGGGACATTAATTAAGAGTATAATGTCCTTTACTACGTTTATACAGTTACACGCTACACGATTACGTCTACTCTATCTACATTAATATTATAAAGAGGAAAGTGTGATTTTTTACTTTTCTTATTTGATTTTTTTTGTTTGTAATGGATAAAATCCAAAACTATTGGATTGATTTAAAAAATTATTTTACCAATATAAAGCTACGTTATCAGCGAGTAGGTATTATAGGCTATATTTTAACTTGATAAAATAATTTATTCACATAAAAGTTATAACAAAAAATTGTTCGTTTGAAAATAATAAACTAAATGGGTAAGTACAAGAACTAGTGAACTGATCTTAGACATTTTTCTCAAAGCCACATTAGTTATAGGCGAATAACCTAGGTCGTATTTTTTATAATTAAATTATTATTCTTCTAGAGTCCACGCGGACGAAGTCACGGGCGGAATGCTAGTTTTAATATAAATAAGAGCAATTAGGCGACACTCGGCCACTAATCTAGAAATTAATTAATTCATCATTTATCTGTTTCTCATTTTATCATTTCCGTAATGTATCGTTGACCACCTTTAACTATTTATTTATATATTTTCATACGTATTATATAAAATATTAAGGAAAGTAGTAAAATCATTTAATTTAATAATTATTTGTTAAATCCATGTATCACAATAATTTCATTGTAATTCATGTATCACAAATCTCCACACAAGGTTGTAATCGCATCTCTTAGCCACGGATAGAATTAGGTACCAGTATGTATTCTACGTCATTGAGATAGAAGGATCCTTCAATTTTTCATCTCGTTTGCCTAAAGGGCTACAATAGTTTCATCTTTACAAAAAATGATAGTGCGATACATATAGATTCAGGCGACTTATAGCAGATATCGGGTTGCTGCAACCTTTTCTGGCTATATCGTAAATCAATGGATAGGATGACAGTTTACCCCTGTCCAAACGAGACATAAATTTGTAGTTTGATAACATTTTCTCGGATATGTATTTGTGACCTAAAGAAGAGCTATTTACATGATTTATTTTGTTTTATGGATGAGAGTATGATATCCTATTATATTGTAGTAACAACACCTAATTATGTACTATCAGGTATTAAGCGGTCTCTGCAAACCATAGACATTCTTTAACCTCAGACTTCCGTACTTCTACCTAAAGTGCTCCTCTAGAGGATTAAGATGGCCTTATGTTTAAAGTTGCTGGGGGTAACAAAACCTTCCTTTCAAAATATAATACATTTTACCTAACATTTAGTTTAATAAATATTTTTAAAATTTGAAGGTTTAGAAAATATATATATATATTATATATGTAGGTATACATATATTACATAGAGGTACTGTGCCGTAAATCTTGCGATAAGCCCTACATACTCAGTTACAAAAACCGAGCCACTTTTAACAAATATAAAAACGATTTCAAACTAAAATATTTTATATGAAGTAGTACCTACTCCTTTATTTCTTAAAACTTTCGTTGCTTAAAACTTCTTGCAAAAAAGCATGCAGGTATTGATATTACACTCGTGTATTCACTAGAAACTAGATATCCACATTCGGCCTCCAATCTTTATACTATATTTTTTGGGATTCTGACGGAGACACCGCCGTGACCTGGCCCTATTTGAGCTCTTGATAAAGGACCTTAGGTAGATCTGAAACAAACCGAGCTAAATATAATAGTTTTAAAAAGAACTAAAAAACACACTCAAGCTTTGAAAAACTAAGACAAACTTGCCCTGAATAAGTGTGCAAAGGTTCAATTAAATACGTCGTCTCAAAGGCGGTGAAATTAACGTTGTAAGATTCTGTTACATACATAATTATGTATGTATGTACGTAAAGGTGAAGTTAATAAAAGCACGTTAAAAATGTGTAAGGTCACCCAAGAGACCTTTAATGTTAGTACTGAAATCTCCTTGTTTCTTTGTGCCCTAGTTTAAAGTACAGAGGTGTGTAAGCAACAGGCATAAGTAAATACTAATTAGGTACGATTAAATACGATCAAAGCTTCATCTTGGCCCAATATTGAAATTTCTCACGTAAATTCCCAATCGGTACAACGATGATAGTATTTAAAAGGATTTTGCTAAATTATACCGAGTACCAAATAAATTGCGGGATTAGTGTTATAAGGATACCCAATTAATTTTCGAGGAGCTTGTATAGAAATTTATGTTTCTGAAATTTCATTATATTTCTCTGAAAATTTCGAGCAAAATTTGCAACGGTTTTATGTTGTTTACAGTGTCAAATGGAACGGCACGATTACAATTACTGATCTAGTTATTTCCATCATATTGATTTTTAACCGCCTTCTAAAAAGGAAATACGACCGATTTTTCCGTCAATTGTCGACTGATTTTGAAGATTTTGGTTTAGGGTTAGGGTTGGTCTCAATAAAAATAAATTAGTTGCAAAAGCTATTCTTATAAACAATACTTAACGTTTCAAATGTTGTGAAAAAAAAAGCAATGCTAGCTAAAAATGACGAACACGCTTACCTGTGGCATCAAAGAATGATTTACTTAAATTTCTCAGATGTTTATAAAATACCTAATTGTACAAAAGGAGTAAAACTGTCACCGCAAAAAGAAAATTGTATTTTTATAACCTGTCTTGAGGACAAGCAAACCAAGAAACCCTTTTCCAGTGAATGCTCCCGTGCAACTGGGCCCATAACCTGATGAAATAATTTAGATGCATCAAACATTTATGAAAAATTTACTACGCGACAATTACGCAAGAGAGAGCATCCAAAGAAGACGTGCGGTCTTGCACGGTGTGTCACTGCGCAGTTAAAGCGTGCGGGGATTTTCATCAATTAAAAATACATAAAAATATTGCTGTTAATCGCTGAGTACCTGTCGTACTGCTTCAGTTATAGTTCACCTCCCCTGATTCTGATAGAAATCCTGAACCTGTTAGGTACAAGAATCCTATTCTCAGTGAATTGTAGACAGATTGACCATTTCTCAGCTCATGCAATTCGGTAGATACTCCATCGCTTCTATTCAATGCGATCATAAAATAGCCATGAAATCCGACGAGCCGACATTCAATTCTTATTCTCAGCCTATTCGAATCTCTACAAGACGTGGCCTATAAAGATTTGAAGTGACTACACATTACTGTCGTAAACTACTCGTAGATCTATATTTAGATATATTTTCGACCAGTTCATTTTATAACAATTTCTTTATATTAAGTTTTGACGACAAAATCTATTACAGAACCTACTGACTTATACAAATGTATACATCTTATTGCACAAAAAAGTATAAGCATTTATAATGAGGTATTAAAAATTAAATAATTTTTGGAGCTGGCAGGCAACAAATTGGAAATCTAGGTATGGAGTTCATGGATTAGGATCTCCAACATGTTAATATGTATGTACATAATAACATAGTGAATATAAGTATTTTCTAAAAAAATGTCAAGTTATTAATCAAAATCATATACAAAACAAAACTTACAAAATATTCACACTAACGCACGTCACCACGGTAATAGCCTATTTTTATTTATATCAACATATCAAATTAATTTTCATACCGAATTTACGAATCCATAGATATATGTACCTACATATGTATGTATCTGTAATAAATTCCGTAACCATCTTCATAACAAAACAAAATAAAATGCCAAATAATAGTACAAATTAAATATAAAAAACACAGTTGATTTTAAGCCGGATAAATTAATTATAATTGTACTTGGCTAAACACTGGGAAATTTAAATTTATGTATGAAAACACCTAGAATAAAAAATGGCGTAATGGCTGCGCAGTGAAATATTTATTTGTAAAAATTATTGTGGGTAAAGCAATTTGTTGAATCGGTATATTTACACATGAAAAGGTATTGTTCTTTCCTTTTTACTTATGGATTATATACTTATATATATTATATACTTTTTATAGTATGATACTTTGAGAAAAAATTTAGAGCAAAGATAATCGTATCTTGAATTCGTAGACATTGAAATTTAAGTGTAGCAACGAACTATTATATACGATATGTATTTTTAACACCACGCCAGGGTTAAACTGAAAGCTGGTGTCTAATAGGTTCTAGATCGTTTTTTGTGGAAAGTTATCATCTAGAATAATGTTTTGTTTATTATATACCTAGGTACATATGTGTGAATATCGTATGATATACTTATGTACTGTATGTAATAAATGTATATTTAGTTTTGAAAGATTTAAATGAAAATATTGATTTAGGGTCACCTACTTCAATTTTTCTACCAAGCCCATGTCTATTTATACCAGCCATAGTGTGAACAAAAGTTAAGCTAACAAAGCATGTCTCGATTCACACTCTTTTTATTTTCGCACATTTTATTATGGTAATAACCGCGATAAGGGTCATGGAACTCGTGAATAATTTGTGAAATTGCTGTTACTACAGCATAAAAGGTACTTCGATTGTATAATATACAGGTATATGTCACAAAGATATACCGTATAGGTCCTAGGGATATTCAGATTTTAATGACTAGGTAATATTTTAGTACTTAGTAAATAACATATTTTTTTCCAATAAGGAATGTACATACCTAGATATATTTACTTACATACACACATCTCCGCCGTATCTCCGTAGTGCAATGCCTACCGCTTTTTGAATAATATTTATTCAAAATAAACGCGTCTAAGGGTTCAAATGTTTAAAACAGAAAAAAACCTTTGAAGTCGGTAAGGTCCACCTTAAAAAGTATTTGCACAACTGCGCGTTTCGCTAATAAGAACATTTTTATTCTTTTTGCCTTAAATTTAATAGAGGTATGCTGAAGGCCAACCGTCCGATAAACTTTACACGCACCAGAAAATAGAACATTTACACAAAGGTAAAAGAAAAGATGTACAAAGGTAAAATAAAGAAAGACGCGTTATTTTAAAAAGAAATGCCTACAAAACGAGCTTATAGGAGAAATGAAATTGCCGGCGCCTACAGGAACCCATCGCTGCCTAAATGGTGATAGCGTTGAGGACGAAATATGAATTCCGATCTGCACCTGAGCCGGAGACAAATATATAGGACAGTAAGCTTTTATTATTGTCGGGGTTCACAAATTGGCGATGCCGACCCCTGTTGCCAGCGTGCCAGTCATCAGCAATGCGGCACTTTGAAGCGGATTAGAAGTTTATAGGTAGGAAATTCGATCAATCGGTTTTGTCACGGAAAAATAAAGGACTTTTATAATTCATATTTTTAAAAACGAACCGTACAATAATTTACATGCAAATTTTAAGCGTCTTGTGCATTCTAGGTACTCCAAACATCTTTGTCTGGGGACTGTCCCGTTTTATAATAACAAGTCCCGGTGTCCCCGAAATGAATTCTGGAACACAAAATAGTCCTGTTTTCGGAAACCGCATGAAAGCTGGCCGGCCGGCCGGACGCGAGCAGTGTGCGAGCGAGAGCAGGACCGACCGCGTCGTCGGTCGACGCAACGATAGCCGAGAGCGGCCGAGGCCGCCAATGCTCGCGCGCGTATTGGTTGATTATTATTTGACAGAGCTTTCGATCGCTCACTTCTCTCTCATTGTTTGATGCTAAATATAACTTAGTGTTTTTTTTCTATGACTACCTATTGTTAATTGACTTTAACAAATGTCCCGTTTTGAGTCAAAAAATAAATGGTCACGTTAGACATGCTAAACGTCTTATTTAGGTAAATAGTTAGGTACTGACGTGTTTAGCTAATTTCAAGATTTTTATTTTATGGAATGGTAGTGTAGTGTAGTATTGTACGTAGGTATATATGTAGGTACACTAAATAAATTTATACAATAGGTACAATAGATATGTGAACGATTCATCAACTTGGGGCACTCTTTGGGCTATGGACGGCAAGAAAGCCGGCAGATAACTGGCATTCTTTTACAACTTTGGCATTTATCTATGAGCTTTGATGTTTATCTATAATATAAATTTTATGGGATATTAATATTAAGCCGATGAACGAAGCACCTAACGTCTATAAAGTTAAAGTTATGGTTTGTAAATAATCTCATCCTATTGGTCATTTACTGTGACAGTGCTTATCTAATTAATGTCTAAGTATCTACCTACGACATACCTACTCGTAGTTTTGCTTAATATAGTGTCGTTAAAAAGGTATTTTTAAGAGGTTTGCAATAAGAAATACTGTAGTAGGCATTATCACCCAGGCTTTTTTATATAATAAGCAATTATCACATCTCAGCAGTCCGTTGGTAGATGCTGAGCGTAGGTACCTAAGTCTTCTACCGACATACATATATCTACCTACCAATTGAATTGTTTATTTATTTTTTAGGAAAACTTACAGGTACATAACTAGTTATATTGAGCTTAATATGTATAATACGGTTTTTTGTCTAAGAACCGCATCGGTCTGGTCGAGCACGTTGAAAAAGATGAAGTGATATAGAGATAGATCAGATTCTACAACTCTTCTTTTTCCTCATCGTGTACTGTAAAGGTATGGAGACTCATCTGCTATCAGTATGGGACAGAAACGTTCTCCATACTACCTGGGATAGTATCAATATAAAACCCTTCTATAATCAAAATTTGGGGTAAAATGTTATATGACTTACTAATATCCAATAACTTGTGTACGCTCAATAGCTGTACAGAATCAACATTATTGAATTCACAAAGGTATTATTGGCTATAACTATAATCAGTGATTTTCATATAAATAAAAACTGCTATCGAAAAGTAAAGTGAAGCACCTATTGTATACTATGTATACATTTTTGTAGTTCAGCAAAAGTAAAATTAGAAAACTGCGAGATTTAAAAGGTGATTGAATCGTGTTCATTGTTCTATTTACTATTAAAAATGACTGCACAGTGAAATGGACTAAATAAAACGACGTAATTGGAAGTAAATTGAGTTTTAATAACATACTCGTAACAGGAGTACAAAGATACACTCATAGATACACAAAAATATTAAAGGTAACATTATTTTATCTAATTTAAAGTTATCACATTGTAGGTAGGGTTGCCAGCCAATTATCTAGCCAAAATACTTTATAATAAAAGTGCGATATATAAATGGCTTCTACATAAATAATCGTATCCCTAAACTTTGTAATTTTCATGCGTTAATATTATAATAATATATTATACTATTAACTGTGTTTATTTGAAAGTCAAGAAATAATAAAAAATAAGTTAGGAAATAATTAGTATGGATTTTAGACATGAATATCATTTCAATTAAATTTAACAATACAACGAAACGAAAGAAAAAATCTTTAAAGCATTACAAACATTTGCATTACAAACATACGTAGGTTGATATTAATAGTTAATTTTCCATAAATATACTTTATACATACATTCGCATAAAAATAAAGTATGGACAAATAATTTATTTAGAACCTTTACTATGAGGCATAAAACGTAACATTCTTTATGGGTATTCAAATATTTTATTAATACATATAAGTTAAAAAAAAACGTACTAATGATAAAAACGAATAATAATAATAATTTCTGAACGAAAATGTTAGATGACACGTTCAGCTTACACCAAAAGTTTTTTCGGTAATCAATCTGTAGTGACGAGAATACAGCGTCAATAATTTTAATTAAAATATAATTGTTTATTTATGTTAACTTAAATTCTGATTGTCAAGAAAATTTTGAAACATTAAAATGTATCAAAAAAAATGTTAGCATGCGCTAAAACCACACGAAAATGTCTGCCTAATGTATGCCTTATAAAGGCAATCCAAATATATATTTGAAATAATAAAAACACTTTTTTCCCAAATATGTTTTTTTTTCAAAAGATGGTTGCCTGCCTACATTGACTTGATGTAACTATGTAAAGATATAGAAACATCCAATATTCTAAACTATCACTTACATCAAGGATATAATGACATAACCACATAATATTAACCATATAACAATAAGATGTAAGATGTAATATCATGCAGGTAATCAATGCCGGTCCACCATTTGAAGAGCTTTGGTTTCGATTCCTACTGGGACAGAAATTTGAACGATGAATTTCAATTTCTGTTCCTGGTCTGGGTATGAGTGTAATTGTCCTTGTGTGGGTCAATGGTATCCACGACACATGGTATCCTAATGTGGGGCTATGTGTGTCAAGCGTTATGAGTGTCAATTTTTATACATTATTTTGTCAAATTAAAACCAAAATGAATGTAAAGAATAAATGATAGTACAATTGAAGTTAAATAAATTCTCTAAGTATATAAAAAAAATTAAAGGCATTGGTTGAAAACCAATTATAATTACTGGTTCAATCGTTCAATGTAAGACAACTTACCTTACACGCACTTAAGCAAATAACCTTACATACGCTCTCCCCGTGCTTAAGAGAGAATACCAAACAATTAACATAGATATAATAAATGTTAAAAACCCTTATTCGTTTCTAAAATTCGAAAATACTGTGTTGACACCATGTTCGCTTACCTGAAAAAAAGAGGATTTTTTTTAAATATTAATAAAATAAATTTCATAAATCAGGGCATTACTTAACTAAAAATAATATCATGCAAGACCCACCACAACGGTGGCCCGAAATTCAACCAGTAGACTATCACGGTCATGTTTACAGTATTTCGTGTTTATGAAAAAACTAGCTTTCGCCCGCGGCATTGCCCGCGCGGTCTTCAGTCTAACAATGGCATTGACCGAAGGGAAAAGTATTATATGTGTTCATACAGGTTATGGACTGTGTGTGTACCAAATTTCGTCCAAATCGTTAGAGACGTTTTTGCGTGATTAACGGCCGAAATTTTAAACTGTGGATATAATATTAATTTCGGGCGAAAGTAACAAACATTCAAATATCTAAAGATCCAAACTTTCAGATTTATGTTAGTACGATAGTAGGACTGTAGGATATTTTCGACCTATTTATATGTTATGTAGCTGATATACTATCAATCACGAACAAGTACAGAAGGGACAACATTGTTAAGGTCATTAAGTGGACAAAATATATGAAAGAACGAAACTTGAGAATTGAGATAAAAATAAATCTTGGGCAAACTAGACAGAACCTATGATGATTACCATAGCAATATGTGTTTATTAGCTGTCTGGTTATACAGTACTCTCAAGCATGCAGGTTTCATCACGATGTTTTCCTTCACCGAAG